>VOQK01026920.1:0-23393 GCA_015052645.1 Benitochromis conjunctus
CAAGATGGCTATGTATCCCTCGTCATCGATTGGTGGCCTGCCAGAACCGTTGCAGACCTAAATAAGTCCCAGAATGCTCACTGCGCTTCCCACTCGAGCCTGCCATTTCTGAGTTTGTAATCAAGTTTGTTCCGAACTTTAGGCGTTTACACCAGTGATAATGGAAACAGCTCCACTTAACTAAGATAGTGTTTCCAGAGCTCTGTGCCAGGTACTTATCTAAGTAAGGTGTTTTGGGAACTGGACTCGAGAGCAGCTTAACAAACCGTACTGCTGCTTTTTCTTGTATCTGTCAAGTTATTGAGCAAAGTAGACAACGGCACCTCATTCCCTCTGTGGCTGTTTTACTGTGTCTGTCACATTAACAAGGTGTTACACCTCAGCTCTCTCGCCGCGGCTGTCCCCTGCTTCCCCCATGTGAGACAGAAACACACACATACTCAGACATTAAGTCCCATGGTTGAGCTTCATCAGACAGACAAACTTACACACACGCGCGCGCGCACACACACCTGCCTGCTCAGGTATTTACACAAACCTGCACTATTGGAGATGAGACAAAAAATGATACACACAGACACACACACACACACACACACACACACAAGTGCTGCTACAGTGGACACCTTCTTCACGCTGCACAAATACACTTGTCAGACAGAAAAGTGCATGTGTGTACACACTGTGGTATTATCTGCTCTGTAGCCAGGAGGTACAGCCGTAATGTTAGTCAGTGAAAACCATATGGGACAGGAAGAGACAGGTGACACATCCTTAGCTGTAACGGATAGGCAGGAGTGACTGGCTACCATCTCAGCTTGGCTCAACTTATACATAATAGA
The DNA here is from genome assembly GCA_015052645.1 of Benitochromis conjunctus. Classification (NCBI taxonomy): domain Eukaryota; kingdom Metazoa; phylum Chordata; class Actinopteri; order Cichliformes; family Cichlidae; genus Benitochromis; species Benitochromis conjunctus. The sequence goes on from VOQK01026920.1 coordinate 843, forward strand.
TGTAAATTCACAATTTCAGGACTCAAACTTTTAGCTGTGTGACATCTTTTTGAGCCAAACTGTCTCCATCCTCTCAGCAGGACTGATGCACGGCAAAGGCAAATGAGACGCATTGTTTTAATTTCTCTCCTAGCCGCTCGCAGCTTCAGGCCGCCTCGCACAGATGCACGGGGCAGTGCCTTTATTCGACATTATGCATACAAAGTAATAAATGTATCACTGAACACATGATGGCAATCGTTTAGAATGATCATTTGCTGCTAGTGAAATGCTCGGTGGAAAGTGGCCCACATTTAAACTGCTGTGCAGTGTTGGGTGAAGTAAGTCGTTCCATGCAGTTGGTAACTTTTATATTCAGGTGAGCGCTTTGTAATTGTGCTCCCATAAAGGCAGTTGTTTTCTTTTCTTTCTTTTTTTTGCCAGAAATAATTACAGACTGTTAAGCACTACACCCGGTTTGAGCCTCTTGTTTCTGAGTATATTGTCCAACAAACAATAAAAGAAGTCGGAGTCTTTATGAGAGTTTGTTTTGTTTTTTTTTTTGCCTGTGGGAATCCCACACTTTCATCTAAATGCGATATAATGGTTGGTTAAAAGTAGGTGAACTGCACACAGACATGTACAACGCTTCAGGCAATTATTAGCATCCACCTGCAGTTGCGGTTTTATGGATGGACTCCAGTATCGAAGCTGAGCATTTTCCATGTGTTGTGCTAATTTAGCCTAATTTCTCCATCTGAAAAAATGGTCTCTGAGAGACTACTGTCCAGCCCTGGAGCTGGTATAAAGCACAACCCATCTGGTGTATTGGATACTTCCATTCACGGAGCTATATTCGTCTAATGGCTCCCCGTGGAAACGGCTTTTGTTCTTAGACAGGCTAATGGATGGCCAAGGTTACAGGAGTCATTGTTGTTAAGGTGAGGCTGTTGTGGTGATTGAACACTGAGCCAACAGTCTTAAAGACCTGAGGGTATCATGAGGAAATGGCAGGGGTCTCTTTAAATTACCCTCAAGCGAGTGCATAGATTTTTTTTCTTTTTTTGGTCTTTTTTCCCTCATTGTTGCACTCGCGCACACACCCCCATATGCTTGCAAAATTGAACCAATGATGCGAGCAATGAGCCATAGCCAAAGCTGGCTTTTGTAAGGCTTGGAGAGTGAATGGGATTTCAGAAGCCTGAGCCCGAGTTAGGTCACAGCAACCTTGTGGCGAAAATAAGCTCGCTAGGAGCTCTATACTGCTGCTAAACCCATCCAGAGAGGTGGAAGGGCTGATCTAACCATCACATCTCATAGCGCGTGTCCCTAAATGTCTGCCTCCTCGCTTCATTCTCACTGTCCTCCTTTTCAGCCTTCATATCTGTCTCACTCCCCCTGCCAGATTGCATGCCATTATGACAGGGGTAAGCCTACTTGTACTCCATTTTCGTCTTTGCATGTCCTCAGAGCCCCTTTTTCCCCTCCACGATTCCTAAAATGACTTCCATCTGAAGTGTGGTACGGCCATTGGACAGACAGACAGAGATGAAGAGAGAGACTGATGGATTTGCTCCATTATAAGTTGGGTTCTGCTCTTTGTGCGCCTCTGGGCCTTTATTCTTCCATCATTCTGTCCCTTTACTTTCCCCTTCTGAACTCATAATGAGAGAATTATACCGGCCGTGGCAAATCACTGACTCGCTCCCACACAATCCCAACAATAGAGGCTATTAAAAGAGAGCGAGAGAACGCATCGTTTGCACACCGTCAGCGAGCGCAAGCAGTGATTTCTGTGTGCGCGTGAGAGCGTCTGTGCTTTTCATTACCTGTGTATCCTGGACCAGCATTGTGTTGTGAAAAGAGCATCAGTCAGAGGCTGATGAGGAACTCTTCTCCAAAGAAATGTCTGTGCTGGCTGGTTGTGCATTATTGGGATCCTTGCGCTTGCAACAAGGCTGTCAGCGAAAAGTAGAAGAAACAAAACACTCTGGGAAAGACATCTTAGAACTAAATGTAAGGTATTTGCCTCTGGAGAGGGCGGCGTCAGTGGTTTGGTAAATTGGTCCGCCACTTTTTGTCTGCGGCTTTCATTGGACTGCTGTTTTTTTTGTTTGCTTGTTTGTTTTTTGTAATGGAGAAACTGCTGTTACATTTAACAATGCCAGATAAATCAGAGTAGACGGATTAAAACGTATGGACCCAGGCAACCTTCACTGGTTGCCTAGTTACGGGTCCTGGCCAAGAAATATTTAGGGACATAACGCCCTATGAGCTTTAATTCCAAAAAAGAGTTAGTGTGGACAGTTTACTTAGGCCAGATAAAACAAAGTGTTATTGTTTTCAATGCAGTTCCACAAATTAATTCCTACAATCTAACAGAATATAATAAAGATGTGTCATGATGGGGGAGAAACATGAGAGAAGCTATAGAAAAATAACAAATTCATCACATGCATTGCATTGGGACATTCTGACAGTCTTATTAGTTCTCTTGCAGTCTGTGGTGCAATCTGTGAGGTATCACATGATGCAACGCGCTGCACACTACGGCTGTGCCTCTTTTTACAATAAAGTTTTTACCACATCGTTTTCATGTGTGACACGAGTGAAGCTGGGGAGCTTTCATCCTTAGGTTTGGCACTATAGCTCATTTTTTTGCTCACATACAATAAAAGATAAAAGCCTCGTGCCATTTGGCTCAAAAGTATTTTATTTCTTGTCAGACACTCTAAAGTAGTCCTGCTGAGAAGCTTACTGCTGTGCTGCTGTCTGATGGGAGCTTTCAGTTTGTTGATTATTAGGTGTCATACCTGTGGTGTAGATGAAAGATATGCTCTTTGTATTGCAGCAGCATTTAGCTATGATAAAGTTTTATCTGCTAACAAAGCAGAAATGGGTATTATTATCATGTGCTGACTTACCTGTAGCGATATACTTTTCGGTAAAGTTGCGTGGACTGTGACATATAATTGCAAAAGCTAATCTGGGACCTTTCCAACCAAAACGCTAAAAACGTGAAATTACACCTCAGTTTACATCAAAAGAAAGAGAAAAGTTGCATAAAAGGAGCTTTTTAAATGCCACTTTTGTAACTCCAAAGGCAAGAAGATTATTAAGTTGTTTTTTTTTCTTAGGGTTTTAATCTGGCAATAGTCCAACTAATCCACTGCTCACTTCAAAGTTTCTGAACATAGCCCCTCATCAGCTTCCATTCCAAATCTCTGTTTAAAAATAGCCTCTTTCTGCTCTCCTCTCCTTTGCTTTTATTATCTGTCTATTGTAGTTTTTTTCTTTTCATCGGTCTGGCTGTTTTACTTTTCCTCCTATTACTATTTTTCTCCTTTACTGTTTTAATCCTCTCTCACCTATTAATTTCCTATCCGTCTATTCTAGAGCTCCTGACAAACTCCAGGACTAAATGCTTGGGATCCTTCCACTTCCACAGCAATTTGACCCGAAACACTAATGTATCATAATTTTAACCTCATACAACTTCCCAGATGAGACAAAGACAATAACTTGAACATGGGGGACGGCAAACTGCCAAAACTGCAAACTAGATGCACAGATCCCGACATCCATAAACACAAACACAATCCAGGTATCAAGAACAAATGTAGTATCCTGTAGTCTGAAATGAGTGTATATAAAAATGCTGGTGTCCGGTCCATGTTAGCCGTTTCACATATAGATTCAATTGATATACAGTATCTGCAAATAGAAAAGGAGCACGTCTCTTTGATCGGCAAAATGCTGCACCTATATTTGCAGCGCTGAAAACCTCTCACTGATTCAGTTATGCTAATCTAACATCTACTGTTCTCTTCATTCCTCTGTCCCTCACACGTTTGTTCTTTTTCCACAAAACTGCATTAAATTATGAATGAAATGTATTTTTCGCAAGCAGCGGGGCTTGTGCGTGCGTGCCTGCGTGCGTGTGTTTGTGCACTCTAAATCATCAGAGTTCATTCTATTCAGCAGAGTGTTCTGCCTGCTTCAGAGGTCTTGTGTATTTCTTGAGCTCAAGATAATAAGAAGCGGGTGTGATGGAGATGAGGTGACCATAAGAAATGAGAAATAGTTTTTCTCTTTTTTTTCTATTAGTTGGGTAACAGACAGGCTTGGGTTGGATCCATTGGTCCTTGCTGTTTTGTGGTTAAGTTGACAGATCGTAGCTAGTTAAAACTGCTTAAGCTGTAACGTTCGCGTTGCCATTTTTGGCAACCAGAACTGATAAAACTGATCTCAAATGTCAGCAGCTAAACAGCAACAATAATGCAGACACAACGATGCTAGACACTCAAAACGTTGGTAAGTAAATATAACCTTACCTGCTTCGTTGTGCACTCAAAGCTAGGTTATAGTGATGTTTCCACCTGTTTCCATGGTGCCGGTATAACTCACTGGGTTGAGCAGGTGAGCGATCTACTCCAGACCTGTGTCTCTTTCTCAGCTTTCAAGTAAGAAAGCCCAGAAAATGCTTAAAAATGGTCCTATTCGCACACAGCGGCAGAAAATACAGTTGATGGTGATAAATTACAGATTAATGTTGTTAGTCAGCTGACCACATCGACTGCTAATCTGATTACAAGGGATGCATCTCTAAAAGGAATATGTAATTATCATTAAGTTCATAAATTTTACTGCGGTTCATTAAAGTTCATTAAATATATTTGTTATTATCTACTTTGCTTGTGCTCATCTTCAAGCCTGTTCAAGCAGAGTCCCAATTACAGTAATAACAGTTACATAAACCTTGTTTAGCTCGCTCTGGTTCTCTCAAAGACCTTAATGTGCGCCATATAAACTATATAAATCAGCACATCTGTGAATCTTTGACACGTCATCCTTGAAACTCTTGATGTGTGCACAGCTGCTGTCAATGGACTGTTATCCCCCAGAGACATGCATGCTGGGAAATGTGTTAATACCTTTAATTTCTGTGTTATCCATTGGATATAGCTAGGAAGACTCATGGCCACTGAGGCGGCATGCCCTACATCCAGACCTGCTCTACGTGAGCAGCTCTGATTAGCCAGAGGTTTAATCTGCATCGCTGGACTGCTTTCCCTATGCAGATGATAGCACATCCATATGCATTAATGTGATCTTTGAGCGTGTGCACATAGCTGTGCATGTTTGTTGGTGTTGCATTTAAAGACATGAATAAAGCTTATCATGATTTTTTTTGTGTGTGTGTGTATTGTCACACACACGTATTGGACTCTGTATGGATGTGCACGTGAGTGATTATGGTTATGATAATGGCTGGTTGGTGAAAGAGCGAGATAACGGTTATGTTGATGATGGTAATGATGAATGTTTTGCAAAGATGATGATGATAATTACAATCGTTGTCTTCGTCTTACATCCATCAGTCATAGATTAAACACCCTCGGGAAGGCGCAGAGGCTGCTTTTGCTGCTGTACACTGCAGCACTGGCACCTCATCAATTTCAGCATCAGTGTAATTTACATTACATTTCCATTTTAGGCACTTAAGTTAGTGCTCTTATCCAGAGCATTTCACAGTGGGGAGGTTGAGCTTCAGTGTCTCATTCAATAGTACTTAAACAAAATGCATTTCTGTGGAAGGACATGTGCATTGGCAGGAGTAGGGACGAGGCTATGACCCTCTGACTTGAGGGGGAGAGCAGAAAAAGCAACAGCTGCATAATGCATTGCAAGAGAGTAAAACTGCAATTACCAGTCCCCCTCAACTAGAGCCTGTGCAGATATCTTTAGATGGGAAAGGCGAAAGATTTCTGTTTAACAAATTAGGATGATTAATTTTCTCAACGTACAGTTTTATTCCATTCAGTTTTATCTGCACGAAACTTTATTTATCAACATCAAGCCCCCACGAAGGTGATTTACCTCCAGCTGTGCCTGTGGGTAGCATCATTTGCAGGAGAAACCATAGGATGAAGTTTCCTACTCGCTAAAACTGTCCAAACAAAAGATATTGTTGCATCGTTATTTGAAAAGAAGAATAGGCTGAAAATTAAAAAAATGTTATTTAAAGAATATTTTGTTCTATTGGCTCCAGTCTGTCTTATCATACCACACCTCTTACTGTTTGACTTGCACAGCGCCTGCTTCTTGATTTAACCTTTATAAACATAGCAAAGCAACACTGAGCTCTTGCGTACCCAGCAGTACGGGCTAAGCCCTGCTGTGGCACTTGGTCAGTGACCTGCCCGCAAATAAAAACTTCTAAGGTGTGTCTTTAGCAGGTGGAAGTGGGATGTGTGCGTGTGTGGTGGGGGGGGGAGGATTTAGATGGTGACGTCGTTTGGTGGAAGGAGTCAGAAGGGAATGTGATAAGCTCTTCTTTAGCCTCCAGATATCTGATTAGATCTCCGAGCTGGAACATAATTCGTCAGACCGCCTCATCTCCCTGCTTTCTTCTCCCCCGATAACCTCAATTTATATTTACACATTTATTTGTGTCTCCACTTGTCTGCCGCTCCCTCTTGGCTCCATTTGCCTCATACTCCACTTGCCCCTCCCCTCTTTTTTGTCTCATTCAGCTCTAATTTGCACTACATCATCCACTGCCTGCCCTATCCTTCAATCACTTGCTCTCTGACTTCCTTACTATGCTGAAAACCCTTTCTCACAAACTGTCAGTGACTCATTTGTTCATGCGAGTGTGTGCGTGTATGTGTGAGTGAGTGAGAGGTGGTGGTGGTGGTGGTGGTGGTGTGGGACACACAGATATGAGGAGTGGGAGGGAGAGAGCTGACAGGTAAAGGAAGTGGGAGATGAAGAAAACAGCGCAAGGGAAGCAATTGTGATAAAAAGATGGCGATAATAGCTGTGGCGTGTCCCATTTTCCTCCTGCTGTGGCGTCACTCAGTTTCTCTTGGGTGGTTTCCAACTTAGATGTTGAGTGCTCATATCTGGGTACCACCTGTAGGTTTTCAAGAAAGAACTTTAGCTGAGTGCTCTGGTGATTACAAAGCTCAGTGTCTGACGTGTCGATGGCTGTTCTGTGTAGAAATAGATCAAATCGGACTGGAAAACACAGTGGAACAATTCCTATAGGCCGTACGAGTCTCAGTTTACATTTCTGGTGATAGCAAGAGTTTTAGCAGCTTATTACAGACCACACTGAGGCATTGTCATATGTTATTACTTGCTTTTTGTGTCATCTATTTTGGTTTCATTTTGAATGTTTTGTTTGTGCAGTTTGTGCAGTTTGAGCTTGGCTAGCGAGGTGCATCTATAAGTAAAGGAGAGGTCAAAATGTATCGAGTAAGAAGAAGAATTCAGAGTGTCCTTTAATACGTACAAATGAAGGATGAGATGATGCACACAATTAGCCCTTGCTCATATTCAGCGATGGATTTAACCTACTCTAATTAGTGGAATGATATCATCTCAACAAGTAAAATCTGTATTCATGAAAGTCCTTCTTATAATGTCTTTGTTTATTACACTTATGCTTTCTTGTCTGCTAGTTTTTGGTCACTGCTTTTTTTTTTCTCAAAATTATCAGCGCTCGGGCCCTTTGGGGTCAGCATAGGCCCGACAGACACATAGAAATCCTGAGTTATTAATAAAAGATCAATACTACGAGTGGTCTGCAGGTGGAAACAAGAATGGAAGCAAAACTCCATTTTAGCATATTTAAATTTTTTCAGCCCAGATCAGAAGAAAGTGCCAGAGAACACAGACCACACACAGGCTTAAGATGATGACGTTCTCCCAGAAAGTGAAGACACGAGAGGCTAACTGTGCGCCCTTCCTCATGCAGATATCTGTTTGTGGAGTTTAATCAGGGCTGACTTGTTTTGGATACTGGAACCTGCAGTTTTTGGTTCTTGTGCTGTGCCTTTATTTTTCAGCCCAGAGGTTACTGCTTTTGTCACAGATGATTAGGCCTCTTTAAATCTTGGCTCATGCTGTTTTCAAGCTGCTACGATCCAATTGTCTATATGAATAATAGATCACAGGACCACTTGTGAAAGGGGTCGCTCCTGATGATAAACCCACTGAGAATGGTCGCCGGTCACTGGCGTTGTTCTCAGCCCTTGTCAGCTCTGTGCTTTATGAAGGCTTTATAAAACCTTTGAACTCATTGTTTTGGTTTTAGGACCCTCAGCTGTACCTCGTCTGATTCACTCTCCCTGCTTTCATGTGTTGCTTAAGATGGCTATTTAAGTTAAAAGTCTCTGGCTTTTTAAGCCACTTTGTGTCGTCAGTGTAAGTTTCGTCATACTTTTTGTCAACAACCTTTGTTTCCTGACAGAAACACAACGACAACTGAATAAAAACTAATGTACGAGCACAAAAACTGATGTGATGTACGGACACTTTGGTCAACGAATGTAAACGAGAGACGCGGCAAGTTGTGCTGAAAGGTGTGATGAGTTTGGAAGTGATCTCCTTGTGCAGTAAGGTTAAATGCACACATTTGATCAGGGAACTGCACAGCTAGCTTCTATTCTCCCTGTTTCTCATGAAAATACAACAAACATTTTGCATTTGACGTTAAGGAAAATAAGACGCTTTGTAAACCGTGTGGAGCAACTGTCTTATGTGTGCATGGACTTATGTATGTTCTCCTTATGTTTGCTCCACATGCAGTTTGATTAGGTTGCAGATGTTGCAAAGTTTTAGTTCAGTTAGTTTAGTTTTTCTAAAGCATCAGTGTGCTTTGCAGCAGATGGAAATGTGTTTGCTCCTTTGATTTGCAGAGCGATGTGACATTTTTCTCCTATTCAGACAGATAAATAGAAAACAACTGTTTAATATAAACCCCCTTTTTCCTTTTCCAGAGTTGTTTCAAACGGAGATGCAAGAGAAGCTCGGGTACTTGGTAAAATTGGTGGAAAAGCCCTCCTGGTGCAGGCTCCTTTAGTTTCAGTTATTATATTTTAATGAGAGGAATCCCACATGAAACACTGCCTTTGTCACATATTACCGACTAATGGGAGCAACACAACAGTGGCTTATTGATGTGTGCACCGCAAATTAGGAATTCTAGGAATAGTTTCAATATTGTATGATGAAAACTTGTTTCCCCTCAATCTTTCTGTCAGTTGCAAATATATACAAGCACTTTACCGTTTTTCAAGTTATCTCCTGTTGAATTTTCTCACTGCGGCAGCAAAGGTGCTTTGCTTCATCATTGAATCCATGCAAATTAATATAAAGTGTATACAGCGGGCTGTTGGTCTGTGAGATAGCAGCTTTGTACACTGTAGCATCCTCTGCAGTGTTTCCTGACTCACATTAAGCATTCTGGACTGATTTGAGAGCAACTGGATCCTAAAGGTGAGGAGACTGTTGGCTTGTTTGGCAGCATTCAGGCATTTTTCTTTTATTTTTGGCCGTCAATTAAATGAAAATGGCCGTCACGATTGTGGAAATGAAACCCAAATCAACAAAACTAGTTTAAAAAAACAAACAAAAGGGCAACTAAAATCTCGTATGATCTATCTCACGACCCTTTGCTTCATCACTGCACTAATTTGTTTCCGGGTCCTTCATCAATCATTCAGTCACATCTTAATTTCCCCATTTGAATGTGTGATCGGATCGTTTAATACAAACATGTCACGTCTGGTGGTCAGTAGAGTACATTACTGAGATATTCCACTCAAAACCACAAATGTGCAAACCTCATAATTATGTCAGATGGAAAGGTCAAACTCATTTTACGTCGTGGGCCAGATACAGCCTGCTTTGACCTTAAGTTGGCCGGACCAGTGAAAGTCCCCTTTCTGTCAGTGCGATGTTTAATTACATGTTTAATCCTTGATATGTCTTAATATAAGAAAAATAAGTGCAATTTCAACAATAAGTCTCAGTTTTTTATGCGCGATAAAGAAATCCTATGCGAAATTAAAGACTATTATACCAAGTCCAGAATTCATGGTCTCCTTCATGTTTCCCAACACTGTCCAGTGTGGGAGTTTGACCCCTGAGGCTTATGTTTAATTCCTCTGGGTTAGGCGATCAAGAAAACATCACAAGTCATCCTCTGGGGACCATGAATGCCAGTCCACCCAATAGTCTGGACTTTCAGCCTGGGCCAAAGAGACCAGATTATTTTGCTAACCTAGATGGGGGAAGGGCACATTAGTCCTCTTTTTTTTTTTCCCATGGCCCTTTGCTGCTCTTCTCCCTCCGAAAGCCTCCAAATGGATTCTATTTTCTGCCTAATTGGGCAGCTGGTTAGGCCTGCAAGAGACTGGTGATAATATGAAACTCTGCTGCTTTTCCTTTGGTTTGAGCAAACCTCTTATTCTCCCCTTCTCAACAAATACACAAATATTTAATGACAGTCAGGTGTCTGTTGTGTCTTTCTGAGGCTTCAAAACGTATTTTTTTCACTTTAGTTGGTTTGGTTTTTTTAATTTATCATTAATTCATACGATAAACATGTAGCTTCCAGCTACTTGTTTTTTAATTAAAACACTTTTTTTTTTTTCAACGTCTTTGTTAAAGCTGTTTTTGCTCAAAGCTTTTAAATAATGTCAAATAATTGTAATCAATAATGGTAAATCTCATTAACAACAGCACATTGGAGCAGGTAAGAAGCAGACAGACTGATCCTATGTTTGCATAGACTACGTTAGTACAGCTCGATGGAGGTTCTGGGTCTGAAATGTGAACACGTTGCAGAAATGCCTTAAACCTCTTTTTAAAATGTTTATTGGAAAAACAGACTTAAAAAACGTCTTTGGCTCGCTTGATGTACAAACTTATTAAACACTGTCTTAGTTGGGTATATGGCCTCAGTACTACTGTTAAGTTATAAAGTATATAATGATAGCATGTTCATTTTGTACATGTCACCTCTACTGTCAGATCCACGTGCCCATCAGATCTGGTTTAAGTATACCAAGATCGCCAAGACCAGAGTGTTCAGCTCGAGGCTTCACTTTGAGACTACGAGTGATGTCAGCGTGGCTATGTCCATCTTTCACACATTAAGTGTGGGCCGCTTAAACTGCCTCAAAAAAGCAGTTCTATTCATGATGTCAGGCGTTGAATGAAAGCCTTAATTAGCCATCTTTTCTCCGTGTCCTGTAGTTGCATATTGTTAAAACTGGAAATTGAGCAACAGGGCTTTTTCTGTGGGTCTCCTGTGGTGTTGGAAGATATAAGATGGAGAAATACATCAATTATCATCTGTACTTTCTGCATTTCTTAGCTGTGCTCACAGTTACTCCCATTTCAACCTGCTTGTTGGAATACCCTCAGGCTAAAGATCCAGTTAAATGTCAAGCAAAGAAATAGCTGCAATTATCCGTTCACAGACTTTGTGTTTCAGATCTTTGTTTCCGAAGGGTTTTTGTAGTATGCAAGGGCTCGTTTTCACGGGAAGATGTTGGGCTGTCTGCTGCTCTGGATAAACTGCAGGAATGGTTCTGTCACTGTGTGCAGTTTGGATGTTCCAGGTGATTCATGTTGTAAGAAGCTTTGAATTATATATTGTTGTGGATACGTGCACTTATGGGGACCTCGGAGCAGCTTTCAGTCACTGAGGTGTCTGTTAAAGGGGATGCTAATGAATAAATGGAAGCACATAGTAGCCCTTTGACATACAAATCAGCTGGAAAAATACAGTGCACAGCAAGATTCACTATACAAGCATAGTGAAAGTTTAGCAGTGACCATGCTTGGGGATATAGTGAGTAATCTAGAATGTTAAAAAGAGAGTCTAAACAGCTCTGAGAAAACAGTTAACCATCAGCAGTGTTCACACTTTCTGTAGACAAAAGAAATAACAGTTTTTTTTTTAATGTGAATTAAACACAACCTTTAAAAGCACACAGGATAATAACAGCAAACGTGGAAAAAATGCTAATGTTTTTGTGTACTTATAATTATTTCTAAAAATTAGCATCTGTCCAGAGAAAAATGAGAATTTGTTCCCAGAACAAACTCGTTGCATCAAGTGCGTATAGTCCAGGCACAAACAGGGAACTTTCTCTACCTGCACTAGTGAGAGTACGCAAAGATGTGAAGTTGTAGTTGTGTTAAGAATTATGAATAATGCGCACACACTTTAGCCTGTTTCTCAAGGCACAGGCTCAAAGCAGCGAGTTTCATACTGAGGTAACGGAGTTAATTTTGTGGGTATATTCAGCGCACCGAATGAGATGAACTGAAATGAATTTTAGTACTAACAAAAAAGTCTTTCTTATGCTTTTGCAGCCAAATGTTTTTTCTTTCCTTTTTGTGTTGACCCGCTGAGGGCGTATTTTTATCAAACATATTATTATGTTTTCTCAGATATTCTTTTAAGCCATTCAAATACTGACAATAGGACTGCGTCCATCACAGTTAAGCTTTCAAGAACAGCCCAAACCCCATCAACGCTCTTCCACAAAGTCTATCTGAATCATCATTAAAGGCCAATGTCCCTGTTTGAAAACTGGTTTTATTGGAGATATCAAACCACCGGTGCTCAAACATTAGGGATGCAATTTAGATGGTGCCAAGATCTTTGTCGGAGATAATGAGAGAGATTTGTGACCTGTCAAGGGAAAGGAGCTGGAAGCTGTGTGCAAAGGCTAATGCGTTGCCATAAATAAGTATGCCAAGGAGGCGCTGTAAAGTGGATTAAGCTTGATGTGGTCACACAGCCATATGTAAGGTGTGATGGCTGAGAAACTACACAGATTGTGTCATCTGATCGTTGCTAATGCAGCTGTTGTGGTTCAGACATGTCACAATACAGTTGGTGAAAAAGTTTGAGAATGTCTCTATTTCTGCGAAAACATGACCTAAAACCTCATTAGAGTTTCACAGCAGTCCTAGGAGGAGAAAAATGCAAGCCTGTGAAGCATGTGAAACAAAAATATTGCATGTGGTCATCCATTACAGAAAATTATCTCATAGTTCACAGTTTGAAAGTGGGAGAGAAAGTAGGGCCTGCAATCATCTGGCGTGATATGGGTTACATGCTCAGCCCAGTTAGTTAGTTCCCCACCTCTAATATTTATGAGGTTACTGTGTAAGGAAAGTGGTCTGGCTGAGAAAGCTGGGCTACGATGCTTCACCCAAAACACTGGGTGTACTCAAAGCACAGTTCACCGGTGTAACTACACAAGTCGTTTGTTTGCTTTACTCATTTTCTAACATGTATAATGTGTTAGAATCAATACTTACATGAACAACTATTTTGTTTTGTAATAGAAAGAAAAAGACATGCTAATCTGGTTAATAATGTCTGTTAGCAAAAGTAGTAACAGCGAGCAGGTACTAGAATGGACCTGAAACTAGCTCATCTAATGCAGAGTAGCTGTTGTTGTTGTTGTGTTAATTAATTACACCTGTGTTTTTCCCACCAGCTGTCAGAATATCTGCCGTAAAAACGAGCCGCACAACGTCAAAGCAGCTTTAATGTGTGTTGAATAAGGAAGTCATCATGCCCCAGTTTTGTCAGCTGAGTCTCCATCATCCACTTTGATCAACGCACACACACAATTAGACCATACTGTATCGGGGCAGCGCTTCTCTGAACTTGCAAAAAGGAAGTTGGTGCAAACTTAAATGTGCTTCTGTAGGTCAGATGTGAAGTGCTGAGATGACAGGTCTTCGGTCCATTAGTGGCCTTGTCTTCTTCCATCTCGTCATCCACCACTGTCATTCGCCAGATTTAGGTCTTTCCTTGGACACGGCTGCTCTCCACACAACAAGCTGCTTAAACATAACGTTGACCAACTAGTTTTTATTGAGGATACAATGTATTCAATTCATATTCTCTGTAAGCATATTATCCCACTTGTCAGTGACTGTGCTGTAGATTTAATGATTGTTAATTAACAAAGTGGAGGAGAGGGAATCGTAGTGTGATATTTACCATTTATATATTTTGGAGTGGAGAGCCAAGATATGAATTATAGCACGCTATTTTGATTTTAGTTGCTGAAGTATTATTTTTTTCTGATTTACTTTTATAACTTTAACCCTGTCTAGGCCTGTCTATTACTGTTGCTGAGATATTCGCCATGAAACATTCTGGAGAGGCTAACGGAGCTTCAGCTGCTGGTTTGCGCTTAATGGCTGTCAAAAGTGCCACATGTTTTTATGTTTGCTCTGTGGTCTAGACTGCACGGTAGCATCCACGCTGACAAAAGTTCAGCGGTGTAAAACAAACGCTGGCACAAAGTAAAAGAATTCTGTCATTATCTGCTCCCTCCTTTGTCTGTCAAACCAGCTTTGAGGCCGACATGAACAAAATGTAAGTAAATGAAAGATTTGCTGTAGCTGTAAATCAGTCTGCTAATCACAGACCTGCAGTTAGTATGCTAACTTATAAATAAAACGTTATATTGAAGATAACCAACAATGTATGTTTTCATTTCTTTATATTTTCCTCTGAAGGAGTCTGAATTTTCTTGTGATTTGTTTAAAGTGGTCATGAACAGTAGTTCTGAAGGTCTTTCAGAGTTAGGCCACTTAACACGGACCTATGGATCATTTAAGCATAAATAAGCACCTAACTCAAAGGATGAATCGGTGTTGTGTCTACACGTGGCTTTGCAGAAAAAAAACAAAACAGTTTTAAATGATATATTTGGTCTTTTGTTACTAACAGCATCTTGCAACAATACAATTTGTTTCATTTTCAACAGTCATCGCAACAGAGGGCAGAACAAAAAGCAGCCGACATCCAAAGTAGCTTTGAATGTCCTCCAAGAAGCCCGGAGAACTCTTCCTGAAGACTAGTTCAAGAAATCAAAAGAAAGCTCGCGTAACAGACTTTAAACTATTTAGGAGAATAAAGGTGCTCATACCAAATATTGACTTTCAATCTTGTTCAAATTATGCAGACTCTGTTTTTGCATGATAAACTGTTACTTCTGTGGATGGTTTTCCGATGTTAAATGACTAACTGAACCGATTCCCAGTTAGGAAAATATGACGAATACATAAAAACGTGAGGCGGCTCAGTATTTTCAGCGTTGGATGTTTCTGCTTTGGATTTCCATTTTTTTAAAGGTTCTTCTCATTTTAACGTACTACATCACAGCTTTTATCCATAAAAGCAGTGATTTCCATTATGGACGCATTCAGTATTATGTGAGTTTGAAAGGGACGTGGTTCATTATTGAACCACGGTTTGGGCGTTTTTGTCTTTTAACGCAATTTGTTGATTTGCTTGGTAGTTGGGGGGGCTGTGCTGGAGTTCATTTGGTGGATTTTTAAATCAGTTTCTCTTTTTATATACTTGAATCAAAGCTGCATTTTTTTTTTGCGGTAGGCTGCTTTAAAATTGAATTTTCAAAAGCTGTCCTGCTCTCTCTTTTGTCTCTGTGCAGTCGTTTTCTGCTGTGAAAATGGAACCCGACTCCCCCTCTTTTTGTAATAGGCTCATCTTTCCTTTTCTTTCTGCTCCCTCTATCTCTCGTGAGTCTGAATAAAGCAGCTAATGGTGCATAGAAATGGTGACTGCACAGCTACGTCTGTAGACTCTTTCTGTTATCTGCTGCAATATGTAAGTGAAAATACACATCTACAAGGATCACAGGAACTCATTCCTGTTTCTGATTCATTTTTTGTAACGCACCGTCAGAGCTTGATGACCAGTATGTGAACTGCAGGATGGCTGTTGCATAACAGCGGGTTGTTCGTGTGTTTGACATTTCACCTTTAAACAAATGCGTTTAAGAATATAGAAATTAGGTTACATATTGTAGTATTGTAACTGACATGAGATTTAATTACAGATGGGAGGTCCTATACCGTGCATTGAATTTTTGAAAATCAGGACATGCTGCTCTAACTTATCTTTGTGTTGAAAATGATGACAACTATGGTGATGTGTCTGCATGTCTTCAGGTGTATATCCGCATCCTGGACAATGAGTGGAACGTGTACAGGCGTTACACCGAGTTCAGGGAGCTCCACAATCATCTGAGATCACAGTTTCCACAGGTGGACACCTTCAACTTCCCACCCAAGAAAGCCATAGGGAACAAGGTGAGCTGGTAGGAAATTTAATGTGTTTCTTTGTCTCACTGTCAGCCACCTCAACCCTCGCTCTGCCTCTCACTTACCCACTTCAGTAATGTTGAATAATGTGTCCCTGCTAGCTGAAATGTCCGCTTTCACTTTGTTAATCATTGGTAAGTTGGGCCAAACACCGCCTCCGATAAAATTGTTATTCAAATCTGTCCATAACTTTTTCATTAATCCTGCAAACAGACACACAAATAATACCAAGCAACAACCTTTCTGAGCGTGGCAAACCAAAAAATCAATTACAGCAGAGCCGTAGAAGAATGTGCACAACGTTGTACATACTCCCAACACAACCTGTTACAGAAACAGGCTGAAAATACAAACCAGAAAAACTGAACTCAAAAAATGTCTGTCAGTATGAATCTTCACAATTTGTGTATTGAACTGAGCAAATGTGCAAACATATAAAAAAAAACATTAGATGCGTGACGCTTTGCCCCACAAAATATTCTTAAAACCAAAATGAAGAAGACAATAAAAACTGCAAAAATCATAACAGCTGCTTATCATGAACAGTTAAAATAGAATAAAGGTCCATATGTACTCTAAATCCATAAATCTGTGTTTGTCTGTCACCTTTTCATATGGAAAGTGTGATGTGTTCAGTGCAGGGCAGCACAGTGTGATGTGGATGAGCTGCAGTGTGTTCTTGGCCTCTTAAGCGTCTATTTTTTGTTTTAGAGAAAGTTTCTTGGAGCTTCGATCCAAATAAAATCCTAAACAAATTCAATTTGATTATAGGAAGCGCTGCTACTGAAATATATTTCAAAGCAGATATTGTGCATTGAACCCCATAAAAGAGGTCTTTCCTTGCATAATGTTCATACATTTTTATACCAGACTGTAAAAACTGATTGCAGCCTTTTAAGATGGTAAGCTCTGTAGAGGGAGAAAGGCAACCTTAACAACCACATCAGTTTATCACGCCTCCTCTTTCACCGGTTTCAGCTGCTCGCCTGGGTTCTCAAAGCTTGTGTCCCTTTCTGGTTGGAGAGCCCCCGCCTTTCTCCTCATCTCACCATTCCCTTGCTCCTTCTCATCCTGTTCTCCACTGTCTCCCTACAACCTTTGGGGGATAATTTGGCTCTGACCCCAATTCTGTGGCTGGTTGGATTTAGTGCTGCCGCAGCCAAAACGATGCGGTGTGACTTCCCACCTTCAAAGACGCCGCACTTTCATGGTTAGAAAGCGGACCGAACGCTGTGTCGGAGGCACCGCGTATGTGAGAAGAAGTAGGAGGCCATCAGTGTGCGTGTCTGTCTCACATTATGATGTGGTATCATGTGGAAGTGCACGTGTCTATCAAAGGCCTTGACAGTTGGTGTCATCGTGTTCTGGAAAGCTCTTTGAAAGCCCATTATACTGAGTCTGTGTGAATTATTGGTTTTTACCATCTCCTGAAAGTCGCCCATCATGACAGAAAAAGTAGTCCAGGCTTTGTTACACTCTGAGCACGTTTTAAAGCAGGGACAGCACTTTGTGCTCGAAGAGAAACACATGCTTCCAACAAAGTTTGGATAGTAGATGTCAAGAAAAACGGGTTGCAATGATTTGCATATTGTTTCTTACCTGTATTTAATTGAAAGCAGCACATGAGTAGAAGCGGATTTGTTTCTCTTTCATCAACTGTGAATTGATATAGAGAAGAATGCATGGGTTTTCCCCCATGTTTTATTATTTCAGATTTGACACCAGCAACCAAAAAGTTGTGTCAGAGGAGATCTTTCTCACTCTGTTACCACACAAATGTTAAACTGATGGAACAGGAAGGTCTTACTGGACTCGCATGTGTGTGAACACTGAAGCTTTTGGAGCAACATCTACTGCAGTCTAGGCAGAGTTTTCAGGAAATGCCAAACCTCCTTCTGTATGTGTTCCAACAGCAGTGAAAGAGTGCAGGTGCTAAACTGGCCTGGCTGCATGCAGTCCAGGCCTCTTACCCATTAAAGATTGTGCATCATGAAGCAAAACGACAAATGCAAGACGGCATCAATCCCATATTACCATGACCCCGTCCCAGTTTTCTTTTTTGCGCTTTCCTGGCATTGTTGATTTAAAACGAGCATTTATTTAGTCAAAAATCACATTTCTGAGTTTCAGCATTTGATACGTTGCCTTTGGATTATTTTCAATCAGATATGCAGTTTAAATGATTTCCATATATAGCATTCTGTTTTGATTCAAAAGCTAAAAATCTTCGACCTTTTGCTTGCATTAAATGTAGTTGCTTCATATTAGTTACATTTTGTTTGAGCTCTGTTATGTCTGCAAATTTGATTTGATTTGACCATTTATGCTCAAATCTGGTGTTCCAGGCACAAAGGTTTTGGAAACAGAGTTCAAGGTATTTGGTCTTGACTAGAATCGAGTGCAGCAGCAGGTGGAGGGATGCGCGACTTCAAAATGCGATAAATATCACGTGGTTGTTAGTGTTTGTGTCTCTGCGCAATCAAAGCAGAGATTTCTCCCAATAAACGGAAGCTGTACAGCAACAAAATGTGTGTGCGCGCCTGTGTGTATGCACATGTGCATGAGAGTCAGTGCATGTGGTTTGTATATGGTATTTTGATGTGTATTTTTTGTGTATTTGTTCCTGTGTACCTGGTTGTATTAGTGAGCAGCAGGTCCTGCCGTGTTGAGTTTCCCTGTTATTTCAGTTTGTTTCTGGCTCCCTAGGAGTACTTTGTGGTTTTTGTATCAGTGATGACCTCAGGTGATGTACAGAGCAGTGCTGCTTTTGAAAACAGCAATGGAGAATATCAGAGCGTTTACTCAAACTCAAACCCATGAATCGGTCCAAATTGAACTAAAAGAAAATATACTGTAAGCTAAAAAAAAAGTTGTGTACCTTCTGGATACATTTTGTTTTAGTTGAAGATAAATATATCATAAAATGTATCATATATTGAACATAGATTGGTATGACTGTACAATCATGTGCTTGCTTAGCTGTAGCAGTTTTCTACAATTTTCTACTCCACTGATCTAAACTGGGGAAGTTATTTACTATAACAAGTCATGTGCTTTATGTCTAACCCCCTTATAGCTACATGTATAGAAATAATCAGCATTTAAACCTTATTTATTTTGTGGTTAATGAAAAAAAGAACAAATAAATAGAACAAGATCTTAATATGTGTATATATAAAATGTATCAGTATCCAACTAGCTAGCAGAAACATTGGGCTTGGACAGAGGCGAAGTAGTTGACTGTCCTGTAGTCAGACCAATAAAAATATGGAATTTATTTCAGGAAGCCATGAACGCTGGAGCATCTGGCCTAAAGGAAGCTGTAAAGCTAGCTGAAATGTAAAGTTTATGTAAATGTTTTGCAGTGTCATTTCTTTGGGATGACATATAATAATTTACCCCTCTGAGCCTATGTCATTATAGGTGATTACCCTAACTCAATGCTATCAGAATATTTAGTTTTACTTTATTAAAAACAACAATTGTTCTCCCAGAACAATTGGCTATGGAGGGATTACATGTCATAAAACACATGCATGGTAGAAAAAACCTGAACTTCATCCCTACGGTGAGAAGATCCTCGGTGCTTTATGCTGATGGAGGGCATTTTGACCTTTATAGTTCACATTTAGGAACATTGTTTTAAATGATCACTTCGATTTTCTAATGAAACATTTCTATTCTGATAGGAGTGATATATTCTAGCATAGCAGTGCTCCTATCCATAGGACACTGAATAGACCACCTCAGTCATAATTGTAATTGCCCCCCCCCCAGACAAGCCCCAGAGGCCTGAAGAATCAATCCCAAGGTGTATTAAAGTTGTTTTGGAGGCATCTTACTCTAAGACACCTTGTTGTAGTTTTTCCTTTAATTTGTCTCCTGTCTGTTTACAATGCCAGGACTTGATTGAAACGCGTATTCACAAACGCTGCCAGTCCGTCTGCTTTTGCTATTGTCTATTGTGCTTTTAGTCTCATTCCACCATCACAGACACACTTTGCAAATCCAAAGCTGACTTTGATACATACACACAAAGAGCCTCACACCATTATATCCAGCTAATGATGGAGAAATGTTAATGTTAGGAATAGGGTACTTGGTGTGTTGCAAGGGAGAGAGAGGGAGAAAGACCTTCAAAAGCTCTTTATCTGCACCGTGATTATGTGCTCTGCTGTGGTTCGCTCTGTTAGCGATGAAACACACCAGCTGTCAGTGAATATCAGGTAGCAGAGGAAATGGGTGAATACACACCCCTCACTAACTGTATTACATGGCTCGTACTCTCTGTTTCATGCCTGTTAACAGGACACACGTAAATGCACACACATGACTGACAGTTCAGAGAGACACGTTTCTGAAGTTGTCAAAGAACATCAGCTATGCTATGGATTTATGTTTGCTGGGAAACTTATGGAAGAGTTTTTGACACATACTTCTATCATGTAGCAGTTAACCTGCATGCGCACATATGCCTGACTTTTTGGGCAATTAAACTAGCACCCTGATTGGACCATTTATGTAACTTTTATAAGCCTAACATCAATTGTGTATGTGGGTTGTTGTTTTTTTTCTCATTTAAATGTGATCCACTGGCTTTTTCCAGTCCAGTGTCAGGATGCAGATGGGTCATTATTCTCTGACATAATCACTTCAAAGGTTCAATGTACGGTAAATAACAGAAGGTCACTTGATGAATGTCTCTTTCTTCACTAAATTAGTTACTTGAAAGGTTTTACATGTAAAGTCTGATTCTGTACCTTTGCATCTTTGTTCTAACAAGGTCCCAAGGAAACGCAGGATTGATGAGGCCAAAAATAAACAATGTAAAGACTGTAATTAAAGCCTGGAGTCTTGCTACATTTAAGTTGCATAACTCCAACTCAAGGTCTGTTAAAGCAGGTAAACCTACTGCATTTGTGTTCACCTACCTACTGCATTTAAATTTGATTTATCTCTGTTGATTTTTTTCTTTCAAGTTTTTTTGGTGTCTTCAAGAGATCATTGATGATGGCGAGCAGAGATTTTAATATTGTTCACAGCATCTTCATCTTTAGAGTCAGCAGCCAAAGTCAGTGGTAGTTTGGACCTGATCAGTCTTCATTTCTGCATCTGTGTCTCTTTAGTCCTGTTATTGAGCTAATGAGACACCCCCACCCCCCCATTTTTGCATCTGCATATGCTTTAGGCGAGACTGTCCAGCTGTTTAACTAAGTAAAACAGAAGATGTTGCACACATGCACGCTCTCTGCCTATGACAGCCCTTAAGCAGCTGATTTGTCAGGGGCCAGCCCACGCTTACAGGCTAAGTGTTCCCTGTTCGTGTCTGTCAGCTCCCTCCTCCCTCCTGCTAACGTTGAGGCACAGAGGAAGCAGAGTGATGACATCAAAGAGACATTATTGTCAGACCCCCAAATCTTTTTTGGGGGGGGTCTGACATTTTCTCTACAGCAGGGAACTCACAAATATTTTCTATAGGAAGGTTCAGAATATGTACTTTTATAGGATATAGACTGTAAACTGATTTACTTCTGAGGTTCAGCACCTTTACAGTTTTGGGATTTTCTGAAACTAATAAACCAACAAGCATATATTTTTTTTGCCTGTTATTTCTGGAAGTGTAAATGAGCATGAGACCATGAATGCCTTTGAGGAAAAGTTATCCTAAAGTTTGCACGCTTTGAAGAACTATGAAAACTTTTTCTGCAGATAAGGTCAGAAAACAGGTCTGATAATTGTCAGGGTAGCTTGTTTCAAGCGTACCCTGGCATTAATAGTAGGATAGTTCCCTTGTGGTCACCGAGCATTATCAAAGTACTAAGAGAGCAGTAGAGTTGGGTAGTCACTTTTAATCCTACAGTCTGTCAAGATCTGCACACAGCACTACACTGGTGATTAGAAAGGCAATTAAAAGCTTTAAGAGTATCTCTAAAGTGTAACTTAAGAGCTCCTTAAAAGCCTAATGTTTGATTATATTCACTGATTTTAATTCTTACCTTGTTGCAGTTAAAACAGGTGTACTCCAAGGTGAAGCAGTGTACTCTGATGCCACTGTTGTGCATGATTATAGGTGCAACAGAGCTGAAACTTTGAACCAGAGGACACGGATTTCACGTGTGCTACTGATTAATGGCACTGAATCACCTACAGTATGGGGCAGGTGGGAGATGTGGCGTTTTTCTGGCATCAAATGATTTCGGTGATTTTTAAGTATGCTGTGTACCTCCTGCAACTAAAGCCATGCGAGTTGTCTCTTTCATATTGTCCATGACCTCTGTTGGTGCCGCATGTATTCAGCTCCTTGCTTATGTATAAAAACTAAAGCTATAAATCACAGTTGTGAAGTTATGGTTGACACTGGGTTGTGTGATCATACCTCAAATCTGCAGCAGATATCAGCCAGGTCATGAGTTTTACTCAATTCAATTCAATTTTATTTATATAGCGCCAAATCACAACAACAGTCGTCTCAAGGCGCTTTACATTGTAAGGTAGACCCTACAATAATACATACAGTGAAAACCCAACAATCATATGACCCCCTATGAGCAAGCACTTTGGCGACAGTGGGAAGGAAAAACTCCCTTTTAACAGGAAGAAACCTCC
>VOQK01026921.1:9364-23227 GCA_015052645.1 Benitochromis conjunctus
AAAGAAAAAAAAAAAAAAAAAAAAAAAACCCCACAAAAAACATGATTAAAAAAAAAAAAAAAAAAACGAAAGGTCAAAGTTCACTGGGGAAAAAAAAAGATGTGCTTCATAAGCTGCCGTATAAGGAAATGTTATGTTAGAATCACTCCGCCGAGGGCTTAATTTAAATTAAGTGGATTTGGGGGTTTTATTTTAGGAAACACTTTGCCTCTTCTTGTCACATTACACATGGCTTTACGTCCTGATAGACGCTTTGATGATGATGATGGAGCTGATGATAATAAGATCCACTGGTGTTGGGATGAAGGTTTAAAACGAATTCCTTCCTGTCACACACGGGAGCTGAGTGGCTGGAATATCGAGACAATCCCACTGTAAACAAACAGGATACAAGAGGTCAAGTAGTCATTTCTTTGGTCAAGCTGTAGATTTATACAAGCACGCAACCAAAAAAAGGGAGAAAAAAGAAAAGAAAAAGTGCCACAACTTTAAAGCGTTTCCTTTTAGACAATTTTAGACCTAAAATTGGTTCTAGCTACTTTTGAACAACATTTATTTTCTTTCTTTTTGTCTTTTTTCTTATTCTTTTAATTTAAAGTGGTCATAAGTTGCATAGTTGCCTTTATTAAAGATTAAAATCTTTGACAAAGGATATACGAGCAGTTTATGCTGTTAGGCCATTGATGATGTAAATTTTTGTGGCTTCCTCACTCTAACTAACATCCTATAGTTACTAATCTTAATAAAGCAAAAGATTTTTCCCACTGCTACTATTGTTAAACATAACAATAAGAGAATAAATGCATTTTGAGACAGATTCTGACAAGCAAATCAAGTCTGCTGATTTTCCTAATTTTATATTTCTAAAAAGACCTAATTGTAAATGTATTTTTAATGAATGTTTTTCATTGTATACAAATGTTTTAACGTATGTTAAAAAAAAACTATGAACAATAAAACATGTTTACAGACGAATCAATAATACAATAAAAGCAGGTTTGACATTTTTTACAGAAACTTATGAATCTGCCTTGAAATCTTTAGAAAAATTTTGTTTTCATAATTAACAGCTTTAATGAGCTGCCGTTATTGTGTATTTAGACCTACATTTGTATAACACGGGGACCTCTGAATCGGCTTCTATATGCAGACGCTATGGAATGATAATAAAATGTGAAATAACTATGAAAGTAATAAATAAATCAAATTAAAAACAACTCACAATTGAACACCAAAATTTGATGCATGATAAAAAAAAATGAAACAAAAAATATTTTTATAGCCTTAAAAACTACTTTTCTGTTCATCTTGCTGCTTTTCAATTTTAATTTTAAATATAGTACAAATTGATATGTTTTATTTATAGACTGCTTTTTAAATAAACCTGTTCACATAAAAATACAGTGAGAAATCCTGATTTCTCTATATTTTTATCTTTTAATTTATGTGAAACATGGAACTCTATTAAATGTGTGGTCTGCTTAAAAAAAGAGCGCTGACTTTATTTGTGTTTGATAAATGATCAGTTATTTACGGCCTCAAGTGACTCTAGTGACTCATTGTGGTAAGCAGGAATTATAAAACAGTGTAGGTAATAAAATGCATGAGGGTCTACCTGAAATGTCAGAATCTCGTGGATTATGGTGCAAATAGCCCTGATCCAGAGCGTAAGATGTCATTCCCGCGTGTACCGCTGAGGAGTTTGGACTGCTTGATCTCACCGACTGCTGTTTGATGTACGATGACACACCAGGTGTAGTCCAGTGTGAAGCTGCATTTGCATACGGAGACTGACAGTCTAAAGTGCCTATCATCGCTGGGGAGGACTGCAGGGGGCTGCTGCTGCTGTCGGGGCAATAGTCTGAGTTAGAGGCCACCTGACATGCGGCCATATATGACGAGCCGGAGCTTGATGACATGTGCGGGATGTGATGTCCTCCTCCGAGTCCGTCGAAGCCACCTGGAACTGTATTACCCATTAAATCTAAGTTGTAGCTGTTATGACATGCTAATGAGCCTGCGGGTGATTGGAAATCAAAGTTCTGGGACAGCATGGATGCACCAAATCCGATACCATTCATCATCCTGTACATTGGTTTTAAAGCTTGGCATTTCCTCCGGAACCCCCGAGGTCTGCGACGAAACGAGCCCTCCTCAAACATAAACTCACTGCCAGGGTCGATGGTCCAGTAGTGCCCTTTGCCAGGTCTGCCCAGACCTTTAGGTAGTTTTATAAAGCACTCGTTCAGAGACAGGTTATGTCTGACGGAATTTTTCCATCCCTGGTATGATCCCCTGAAGAAAGGGAATCTAGCCTGGAGAAACTGATATATTTCGCTTAAAGTAAGCCTTTTAGTTGGCGAGCTTTGAATAGCCATTACAATTAAGGCAATGTATGAGTAGGGAGGCTTTTCGGGGCGCCTCAAGCCGGAGTTTCCCTTTTTCCCTTTAGCTGATTCATTATGTGCGTTCTCCATCACTGGCTGTGCGCTCAGCAGAGATGCACTCAGAGCACCGGCCGCTGGACTTGCGCTCTGAGGATTGGACAGATCCAGATGTTGCTTGGAATTCTCAGTCGTCATAGCCGTGCCTCTTTCTGGTTTCATACAACATGCAACTCTCTTCTCTTGTATTTTAAGCACCGTTAAAGGCTTCCTAAAGCAGAATTCAAGGAGGTCAGTGTCCCTTTAGCGATGCTCGGTAAGATTATAACCATGAAAATCAAGAAACGCAGGCGCTGACCCTCCTTCCTCTCTCTGCCCATCGCTGGCAATAATCCCATCAGAGAGGGGAAATAAAGCTCCTAGACTTTGCTTGCGCATATCCACCCGGCCAAACACAACTCGACCACCTATCAGTACTTAAATCTCTCTCTGCCCCTCTATTCCCCCAAATCCCTCCAAGAAATCGCCAGGAACTACTCCCTCCCCATCTGGCAAGTATCCAGCCTAGAAGCCGGACACAGCACACTGGAGTAAGACAAATCTCCTCCCACGACTCACTTACCAAAACACTTCTGTCCACATTTGACAAACCGGTATTTGTCACGACATCACGATGAATGAAGTCTCGGAGTTCGATTAAAGTCAAATTATTTCCTTTTAACGCAAATACTGAAGGTGCCCACTTGCAGCTTTAGACTGTAAAGCTGTGCGGGAGAAGCACCGATTCCTGATTTGGTTGGGATCTGTTCAGGGTTAAGGGCTCTGACATGAGAGGCCAGAGCATGTTTTTTCCATCAGAGCGTGCCAACATACCACACACAGCGCCCAAGTGTCAGTTTACCTCTCGAAGCCTGGATTACATCCCCGGAGAAATGAAAGTAGCCAATCTAACAAATGTCTTTGGAAGGATTCAGATGATGAAATATGAACGTGTCGCTGTGCAAACTTAATTTCTTCTGTGCAATGTTTAGAGCAAGTCGAGAGGCTTAAGACATGAAATAATGTCACCATCGGTGAAGTTAAAAGCACAATCTGCGCAGGCTGTTAAGAACACGAAACTCGTGCGTCCAGGATGCACAGCTGCTTTAGAGGAAATTTACTTTCTAGTGTCAGATGAACAGCACAAACTGGAATACTCTTCTTTCTGCACTGAATTTGAATTGAGCTCGCATTTATATAAACCCTTTCCTGAGAATGTGTGGTGACTGAGGCGACAGCTATTTGCAGCGCCAGACAGAAAACATAAATATTGGATGCCCCTATCCGGCAGCAGCGAGCTTCATGAACACAAAAAAGTAAATACTACTATATGATATTTCTTTTGGCAGCAGGAAGCAGAAAGTAAGAGAAACAAAGAACAATACCAAGCTTGTTCTTCTTCTTCTTCTTATTATTATTATTATTATTATTATTATTATTATTATTATACAGATATTGGCAATGCAAGATTCCGAAAGTAGTTTCGAGGAGGTGTTAGACGAATACGCCCTCGTGAATAATGCAATCTATAATTGCACTGGCAGTTAACTATGTTTTTATGAAGGATCTATAATTCCAGGTAGGACACAACAACAGGAAACAGATATCAGCACAACGTTTTTATTATTATTAATTTATTTCTCAAAATAAAAACACATACAAACAGTCAAAGTGCATATTTTAAGAGGTTTGTTAAAGAAATAAAGTTAATTCTCTGCTCGGTAACATTTATAACAGAGTGTGAAATTTCAAGTTTGAAAACGCTTTAAGGATAAACAACTTCAAAAATAAAAGGGAACCACCATCCCGCCACAGTTATGTCAGATTAAATTAAGTACACAGATGAAAGTGGTTTCTGTTTGTCATTGGTTTTTGGCCGTCTTCATCCTCACTATAAGCTCAAAGTGATGATTCTGAATCACCGAACAGCAAGTCCACATTTATTTGTGATATTGCAAGACTGTCTATGAAAGAAACCCACCACCATAGGGGGGTGATACATGCTGGGAACTGGAGTCCACATGACAGGGTGACTTAACGTATAGATATGAGGCAGGTGTGTTTGAATGATAGGTCATTAGTTCAGTGTAGTAAGGCCAGGGGAAGGCAGGAAAGGGAGGCAAATGTTCGTTATTTAAGTCTCTCTTGAATGGCTTGCTGAGGATGCTGTCAATAGCGAATGAACTGGTAAACTTGGGGCAGGAATCAGTCTTGGTGCTCGGGGCAGACTGGTGAATGCGCTGCGGCTCCTCTGTGTGCTCGGGCTCCTCTTGTTCCCTGCTGAATTTTTTGTTAATGCGCTTTCTTCTGCGCCGGAACACCCCGTCAGCAAACGTGTATTCGCTGTGAGGATTGAGCATCCAGTAATTGTCCTTTCCCCAGGGCCTGGAAGGGTCCCGGAGCACTTTGAGAAAACAATCATTAAGAGACAGATTATGACGAACCGAGTTCCTCCAGCCGGTGTAAGTGCCTCTAAAGAACGGAAACTTTTTCATCAGATAGTCGTTTATCTCCGCCAAAGTCAGACGTCCACTGGGTGAGTCCCGGATGGCCATAGCGATTAGAGCGATGTATGAAAACGGGGGTTTGGGTCTCCGTGTGTACGGCTTGGACTTGCCGCTGCCGCCGCACGGGGTAACAGGTGGAGGACTGTGGGCCACGCAGTCCCCATCCGACCCTAGCTCCTCTTCAGGAGGAAACGGAGATCGCCCATGACCCTCAGCATCACTGGACATCTCGAAATGCTTCATGTCAAAGTGACTCCCACACA
Source organism: Benitochromis conjunctus (assembly GCA_015052645.1). Taxonomy (NCBI): domain Eukaryota; kingdom Metazoa; phylum Chordata; class Actinopteri; order Cichliformes; family Cichlidae; genus Benitochromis; species Benitochromis conjunctus. The sequence goes on from VOQK01026921.1 coordinate 14,558, forward strand.
GCACCTCCAGCTTCATGGTTAGTGTGCTGCTCGGTAGAATCTGTCCAGCAATAAACCTCGGAGAGCTCTTTGCGTAAAGTCTGAAGCTTTCTGTGTGTCAAGATTCGGAAAGTCTTGAACTGTATCCTAAGGAGTGTGTCTTCTCAATCATACCTGCCAGAGCGCTGAAGCCCGTCTCACCTTGAGTCTGCGTTAGCAGCATTTTATAAGCGGCTCACCTCAGGCCCAACCCAAGGGGGCGGGGCATGTGAGTTTAAAATATAGACAATATCACAATATACCGTCACACTGTGTTCCAGCGTCTTAAATAAAAGTTACATCATCAACATTTAATATAATATTTCGAACATTCCAACCCACACCTCATTCAAAGCAGGTATAAAAGCCTCACCTGTGAAATGTTAAGGCACACACCTTGAGACTATTTTACCTGAGACAACCAGGGGGCGTATATTTCCTTTGCATTTAAGGTGCGGTGCCTCCAGGTATAGTTGTATTTGTCCCATTCAGGAAGCACCGTAATCACAGCAAGGGCTATCCATTTGTGTGTGTGTGTGTGCGTGTGTGTGTGTGCGCGCGCGCGCGTGTGTGTGTGTGTGCGGAATGATTTACTTCATCTTATTTTTTTTAAACAACCCTTTTATGATGAAAACAATCAACTGCACAATCTTTCCATGCTGGTGTGTAATATTTAAACAACACTCGCGTCTCTGTGCCAGCACTCGTCACACATCCACCTGTGAACTTTTAATGTCATGCCAATTTACCAGCCCACATGGAAACTTGTGTTATTGTGTTTCTGTCACTTAAACGGTGCATCCTGTCCTTCCTGTTGCCCAGAATTCACCTAACAAATGATCATTAACTTTCTATTTTTTGGTAATTGCTTGAGGTTTTGGAAAGCTTTAGAAAGGGCTAAGTCTCTTGCAATGTCAGCCCGAGGAAATTGTAGTACAATTACACCAGGTGTATCAATTGAATCGTGGAGATAAGACCAAACAAGACCAAATTGTTGATTTCTGTTTTAACTGTATATTGTTCTTGTATTGGATGATGCCAGTCATCTTCTGTCAGCTACTCCCCCAGCTCCAAAATCCATCTTTGTGCAACATACCTCCGGGAAATAGTTGCGACCAATTGCCACGACAAGCTGTGCATCCACAGTGTCATCAGATAAACGGAAAATATATATATATATCCTTGTAAAACCACCTGGAACCCGGTGTTGACATTACCCTCATGCTGTCACTGTGCCAAGTACAAAATTATTCAACTGCTGTTTATGCAAACTGTGCGTTCTGTAAGTGTTTGTAGAAGGTAGGCCGAGCATGTTTGTGCTGGTGTGAATGTTTTGATTTTCAGGTAATAATCTGTTGGTGTTGAGTGTGACACAGAACCTGTAGTGAAGTCATTACTTTGAATGGTGGCATGTCAAGGATGGAATTCTGTAAGCTAACCACACAATGACAGCAGCTCACATACCATGTATTCACTCTGCTCAGTGCATGTAGTAGCTTGTGATGCCATGTCTCTATGTGTATATACATGGTGATATGTGTATAACGCTTTACATTGTTTATTACGGCTTTATAATAAGATAATAAAAAAATGCTTTTTGTCTGAACAGCACAGTAATGATAACATTGTTCACAAGCATGTTCGTTGAGCAACGGAGACACATTGGCCGTGAAAGCACCATCTTCCTTTGTCATGAATGTCAATGTTTACAGCCAGCGTGGCCCTGATGTTGTTGTTGAAATATAACCTGTTGATATGCTGGAATGAGGAACACGGTAAAGTACATAGCCAGACACTTAGTGACTAATACCCTGATGGTTGTGAATACTGTGCAGTGATTCACTGGCACCGTTTTCAGTTCCAAAACATTCAAGAATCCCAAACTTATGCCAAAATAATATAAATGCATGCCAAGATTTTTGAATTCAGTACAATAAAGTTACGCCTGTTCACAAGCATGTAGCAGTTTCACGAGAACCCATTTAAGGTAGAGCGTACCCATGTAGCACGTTCTGCGGCCACTCACAGATTTCAAGTGGCCAAATTCTGTAAAGTGTAAGGTTCAGTCAATCAAAGTGCTGGCTTTGACTCACAAAACAGTCACAACCCAATGATTTTCCAAAGAATCGTTTGTTTAATTGTTTGTCAAGGAAAATAGTTTCCCATTCATTTGTCAGAGTGCACAAGGAAGAAGTTAAATAGTTTCAGTCGACTGCATGATTAAAAGACAAAACAGCACATGAAGGGCAACAAATGTGTTGTGACAGTAGATTTAACAGCTATGTCGAGCGGTGCTCATTTCTCAGCGATACACCTGCTCAATTTTGCTCAAGCTACAGAGTCACTAAGAGCTCATGATGTTAAACTAAAAAAATCATGCACCATAGTTGAAACAAGACACGAGACAACGAAATGACGTATACAAACCCGTGAAATGTGCTTATGGCTTCCACTTACACAAACATGATCGCTTACAGACAGAGTTTTAAAGAAAACATGGTTTTCTTTAAGTAATATTTATCAGTAGATTATTGCATCACATGTCCAGGACAGATAATGACTCATCGTTAAAACATATAAGAGAAAAACATTTAAGCCCTTCTTAGCATCTCAGTAATGTAAACTGTTGTGCCAGATTCCAGTCTAAAAATAGTCCCATGAAGATTTCAAACTGATGGCAATTTTGTTTGCCACTGAAGGTGTGTGTGTCTCTCCTTTTTAAAAAAAACAAACAAAAAAACGCATTTTAGCTTTTCGGTGCAAAGCTGCAGATCATTTGTGATGCGTTTGGTAGATGATTAAAATGCCGAGAGTAAAGATGTAAAGGTAAAGGCATGTTCAGAGGTGGAATTAAAATTCAGCGCTTCAAACGAAAATATAATTTCATATCTATTTCAGGCTTCTCTTTAGTGCTATTTATGGAAACTCTGTTTTAATTATCATTGTAGAAAAGTCTCACATCAAAATATTTTGTCAGTTACTAATTGCTTTATTTTGACAGCTCGGTTTTGAAACCAGCTTGCCAGTGTCTCAGCACTTAACTGGAGCATTATGGTTTTGTGCAAACATTCTTAGTCATACTCAGACAGCTTATAGGCATTGCTTCTTCATGTATATTTTGCTCCACATGTTGGATCTTGTACATCTCGCCCCGGCCTCTGAATCCACACATCCTGTCTCTCGTGTAAGAAAGCTGTAAAGTTTAGCCGTTTTCTTTGCCTTTCAATAAGTAATTTGTGAGACACATATTTAAATATGTCAGAAAACAAATTTCAAGTTCTTTCACGTCTCTCAGCAGTTAAAGTATGCCAGAAGGAATGAAAGCAGGCCATTGCCTGTTGCTGGTTTGGGAAGTTTCTATTTCTGAGCTGTGACTTGGAAGGTAAAGGGTAATGAGGTGCTGCAAATATGAAAAGAAAAAGGACTGCAGACACAATAAAAATGTAAGAGAAGCTATCTGCAGGGAAGATATAAAGATATATAATATCTATTTATGAATAGTATTACTATTAAACAAGGTAATTCAAACATACTGAATAATATTACTGAATAAATTAATATTATTTAAAGGAGAATTGCAATACTGCAAACATAAGCCATGTGTAGAATGCACTTAAAAGTTTGTATCATATTTAAGTCAAGATTATTACATGCAGCATGGAACAAGGTTTGGCAGATATATATTAGGTGCAGGGTCTTGGTGTAAATCTGAAGATATGGAACCTTCAAATAATCAGCGTGAGTAGATCATGCTTTAAAAAAGGGGTGAATGAGGTAAACATTGCCAGAAACAGCAGTGAGATGAAGTTTAGCTTGCAAGTAAGGGACAAATTTCCACACTAATTGGGGTTATTATGTCAACAGTTTGAGATCTGCGTTGAGGCCTCGTGTATCAGCAGACAGAGTCTCGTAAGCTGTTACTGACAAGCAGCACAGCTACAAAACTGTAAGCACAATTATTCTAGAGTAGAGAGAAATGCCACGTCAACACTGAATTCTTAGAATGTGTGGCAGGCATTTGAGTTACAGAGGGTGGCTCGTCATCACCTCTACAGCATAAAATGAATTTTATGCATATGTTGCAGGTAAATATAGTTTTAGTGCAGCTAAATATATATATATATAAAAACTCTTTTGCACCTTTCTCGACGTTATAGTTTACAGTTTACACCCTGCGCAACAAAAGCAAAATGTTCAGTAAACGCTTTCCACACATAAATCCAGCAACTGTTGAACATTTATCAGCTCTCTTTATCTCACAGTTTATAAACTCAGCATCCAAGAGAGAAACTTAAAAAGAAATATGCGCAACGATATGATTAAAGGCCAGGGTTAATCATTCGTGATTCACAGAGTTTTACAGTTTACCATTTATTCTACCTAGTGCTTTAGTACCCAGGACATGTTGTAAATCTATATGAGAAGATACCGTTTATTTATGCTTTGTTCTGCATGTTTTTTCGTCACTCAAAACAGCTACCAGTGCGATTAGTGTTAAACTTGCAGCATATAGAAATTTTTTAAAAGGCGAGGGTAAATTAAAATCAAAGGCAGATATGTGATAAACAGAAATGTCCTGACTATAATGCTAGATTTTCAGTGTCTCTGGATATATATTGTGTTGTTTCTATTCAGGGAATCATCATCTTTCCCTCTCTCTGTCTACAGTCCAACCCTCAAATGTCTGGAGTTTTTAGTTACCATCTGTTTTTGTGCCTAAGGCTTTGAAACGTGGCTTCACTAAAAAGAAATCATTTAAACATGTAAACAAGCGCTCATTTTCTTCCTGTGCCTGTACTTATGATGCCATAGCAACCGGTAAATTCAGTCGGATTCAATCACATGAAATACAAAGACCCAACGAGGAAGCTGTGCCATCGGCAACCACAAAGATCAAAGGCATGCGGCAAGAAAATTTAATTAAATCATTAAAGTAACGTATCAAGGCAACCAGCTGATCCTACATTTATAAATATGTTTTGTCAAATTAAACATAATTGTATTGATATTAGTCTGCTCCCTGAATTATTTAAGACAGGAACTTTCTGGCTCATCTGGTTGTTTCCTCTCTGTTTGCATGCTTGTGCTGCATGTAACAGCTGCCATGTCTGCAGTTATTTGGAAGCTAGCACAAAGCTGTGGCAAACTTTACGTCGCAATAAACAATTATTGCAACTTGTATAAAACATGCTACATTCCTAACACTGTTATGATAAAACTCCTCGTGTTTTATTTCTTTACTTCAGTTTCACATGCTTTTGTCTTGATTAGTGTTTGCAAGAATCGCTAATGTTTGTACATATTTGGGGGTTACGCTTGGATTTTTTGGTACATTATGTTAATTTTGGGTTAATTTAGCATTTGGGAAAATCATCTCTAAGCACCTTTCTTATGCTCACCGCAAAAAGTAAATATGAAAGCTGTTATTTGAATTAATATACTAATTATCCAAAAGTAATTTGCTAAAGAAAAATCAACAAACTGTAACAGTCTGCGATCGTTACCTTATCTCTGCAAAGAAGGAATGTCAGGTTAAATAGAAACTGTATGTATTTCCATGCTGGTTAGTTTTTTTTCTTTCTTTTTCTTTTTACAAACAAGTGAATATACCAGTATGACTACTAACCAGAAATCTTGGCCCTTTATCTACAGGGACAACAGTTGCGTGAGGCCACGGTCTGCTGCCCTGTGCCTAAACATTTAAGGCATCTTTTGTAAATCTACATGTGGGATCTTTATGGGAGTCAACATACTATCAATGGTTTAAACATGCTTCATTTAAAGTCTTGGTTTTTCACGTGTTACACATATAAGTACATACATACATAAAGGCAGACATAGATATTTGTGTCTTTACATATATATAGATTTCATAAGAACAGCCTAAACCTAAATCAAGTGAACTTAGTATTTACAGCAACCTGTTAAAAAAATATTGTAAAAGCTGTTAGGAGGCCTTCGCCTGCCCCAACTCCACTCAACTTGTTTTGGCTGCCTTCAGGCCTACCCAGTCTCATTCATGCAAGCAGGAAACCGAAAAAAAATCTCAGTGTTGGGATCCCCTTCAAATAAAGTATGCTTAGATAATATCAGAGTTACTACGCCAACAGGATTTGTTTGGGTTATGTACAAACGAGAGAAAAGAAGACAGGAGGAAAAAAAGCGCTGGCTGCACAGACAACAAAGAGCCCTGCGTGCCAATAGGAGGAGGAACTCCCTTTAGGTGAGTGTCTTTAAAATGTTAGCTTTGCACGAAACCAACACAGATCTACCAGCACACACCTTATTTACACCCACTCAGATAGGAGTCAGTCAGAGGGCAAATGCCATCCTGTCAAGAAGATTTAATGCAATATGAATCTACGGTGATCATGATCTTTATTACAGTGTTTATTTTTTGTGTTTGGTTGCTATATTATATATTTGTTGCTTTTGTTACTAGGGTTTTAGTTTTTAATTTAATTGCCTGGTCTCATAAGAGATGCAAAAATTAGATACTATATACCTAAAGCTCTGCCTCCTTCCCATGTTTGTAAGCAGCAAAACCTTGTCAGTGATCACAGCATAACTTACCCGTGTTTCCTAAAGATAAAACTATATTTTGGATGTAAATAAAGGAGGCTATTTGGAACTTTTGTGGATAAAGTGAAATAAAAGTGACATCTGTTTCTCGTGCGGCTTCTGCTGGGATACATAAACAGATCTCCCAGGTGGTCTATGTGTGCGTGTCTGTGTGTGTGAGTTTCTCTGTGCGTGTGCTTACATCTATTTCTTTGCGAGCAGTGCTTGTAGCATGTTCGAATGCATGTGTGTGCTTCGGAGAAGAATCAGAGAAAACCTTAAGTGGAGGGCAGCCAAGTCCTTATGAATGGTGACACATTAAGCAGAGCCAAATGCAGTCTGACAGTTAAGTTTAATGATATTTGTATCCAAGCAACACGCTTCCAGACCTGTACTGGATCTGTTCTCTCGACAGGACCTGAGCTCAACACAATGCCTCAAGCCTGGTGTGAGTTTGCTCATAACTTGTGTGAAAGGGGGAATGCTAATAACATATTTGATGAGACAGTGCATGAACTGCATATGTGTGGGCGGGCGCCTCCAACACTGCATGTACCGACTCTTTGTACTGTCTCAAAGATTGTTATTGCACACGTGCTGACAGCAGTTATGGATCTTTTATGACATTTTAGATACAAATACAATCCTGGAAGTGTATTAACCTCCCATCCCCAGAAGAAGATTTAACATCTCTTCTGTAGTCCACATACCTCCTTTGGGCCCACCACAGAGCAGCATCAAGCCCACACTCTCCTTACTGTAGCTCAAAATCTGCAATCGCAGGTGGAAAATACAGCGCCACCCCCCAGGATGGCAGTGCTGGTCAGCTGCACTGCCACATGAACGATTTATGGGATTGTGAAGCAATAAAATGTGAACCAGTGTTTGAGATACTCTTTAGTTGGTAACATCAATGATGTTTTCCGTGAAGTGATTAGTAAAATAACTTTATTTTATACCTAAATATGACTATTGAAATAACTGGACCACTGAAAGAAAATTTCCAATATGAGATATGTCTGCAACCATGCACAGAAGGGCAATTACCTACAGGTCCTAAAAGATTTTATGATCTTGACTTCTGGTCACTGGTTAAATGACAGTGACTGTTAACCATCACTGAAACAATCACACTAAACGTCGGTGCATATAAAACAACAATCTGTGGGTGTGTAGGTGTTTTCAACCAATCCGATGTTGCTGTAAAAGAAAAATTTTTAGGGTTAGGGTTAGCAGGGCGTATTTGATTTTTATAAGGACACACTGTTAGCTGTTTCATAGTTTGTACGTCGAGTAAGCGATCTGTTATGTCAATGACACATTATGTAATTTTGTGGCTAATAGCCATTCAAAAAAGCCTAATTTTTATTTTATTTTGCTGTGTTGTAGTCATTAAATATGCTTTCCCTGTTTCAACACACAGAGAGAGAGAGAGCAGGAAATACACAGATAAGAAATAAAAGTATTTTGGTGATCAGCTGATGAGAAAAAAGACAGGGCACTTTAAATGTTTGTGGTGGTGGAGAGCGCAGCACATGGAGATTTGACACTGTTTGACAGTCCAGGATGAGGTGGAGATGTGAATGCTGCTGCATGAATGGCTATCTGGAAAGTATTTTATCTGAAGGATTCTTGGAAAAGGCAGGGATTTTGGGGCATTTCTCTGATTTTTGAATCATAGAAATGACAATAGTCTTAAAATGAGGAAATCCAGAATTGACAAAAATAATAGAACAGCAAGAAAAGCAGAAGCGCCCAAGAGTGCAGGAAGATGTGAAAACAAAGTTGTTGTTTTTTTATAGCACTTATGTAAAGGCTTCATTTAGTGTGTAATGATGACTCATTTACATGAACAGATTGGATTCTATTACATAGATATGAATCAAGCCACTGCAGCACAGTACCTTTAATACCTACAGCATGCTCTAAGCTCTATAATAAAATATTATGGTCAACAGTATCGACAGCTGCACTGAGGTCTAGCAGGACAAGCACAGAGATGAGTCCACTGTCAGAGTCCATAAGAAGATCATTTGTAACCTTCACTTAAGCTGTTTCTGTGCTGTGATGAGCTCTGAAATCTGACCGAAG
>VOQK01026921.1:36291-59196 GCA_015052645.1 Benitochromis conjunctus
ACAAGCACGTTTTGATGCTGTTTCACTTTTTTTTCTTTGTCCTCTAAGCTCAAAGCTTCATGGAGAATGTCTCAACAGAAATCACAAAAAAGTCTGAATCCCCGAGGTTAATTTGGCCTTTGAGAGGATAAATATTAAAGTAAGAAATGCTTTAAATAATGGTCAGAATATCGCAAAGACATTGCAGAAAAGTAAGACCAATAGCCAACAACCAAACGAACAAAACTAACAAGGAAACCAACAGGAAATTGAATCATAGCTCACGTGAGCTCGTGATTTTATTTACCATTGTTCCAGTTTTTGTTATTTAAAGGGTGTGAGTTATTTAAGCCTTTATAATACAATTGATGTGGACAAAGGCAATTTAGTGACTAGTTAGTGCAGTATGAAGGTGAGGCTCAGAGATGCGTCATGGAGGATTTTGTGTACATGTGGTTAAATGTTTTTGAATTGATGTTGCATAATGACTTGACATCAGGTGACAACAGCAGCTCCTATTATTAGATCAATCGCTGTAGTCAGGTTGGTATAAAGGCTTGTTTGCACAGTTGTTTCGTTGTGGTCAGTATTCATCAGTCAGTTTATTTGTAGCTTGTTTAATTTGTTGTGAACCAGAGTGAAATCAATCAATCAACCAATAAATCAATCAATTTCTGCCTCCAACTTCAGTACCTGAGGCTACATTTTTTTTCAGTGGCAGTACTTTCTATAAACTGTTACTGAGTCCATAGATCATACTCTATAGATGAAACTGGTTACTGTGTTACATTTCTATATTTTACAAAGACAAAGTTCACTGTAAATTCCAGTTTTGTTTAGTTTTTAGTTTTTAATCTTATCTTACATTATACAAAGTTAACGTGTGCACCAGTACAGCAGCTAAACCCAAAAATGGATCGTCACTGTGGAGATTTGTTTTTACTTAATAGGATGAACACTTCACATAAAACTTGTAGTGTCATGTTGAACACAATACCTGTCACATTTTATAAAACCTATGTGCTCCAAAGATAGGGTTCCTTTCATTGCTTGTTTAAAAAGGGGTTTTGTTGAGCTAGCACAATTGACAACAACCAGAAGGCGTTTGGAAAAAAGAGAAATAGTGCACAAGAGCTTTCACGGTAAATTCTGGAGTTTAGTAGACATCAGCGTGAGGTTAGGGGGAGATTGTGTCCCTAGTAGTGTACAGATAAGCTTTGTTTGTGCCACAGCAAGGCAGGCAGGGACACAATGGGAAGATCAAAGGTCCAGTGTTGTGTCCAAACTGAAGTGGCATACTGACTGTGTCACACCCACACGTACACTTGCACTCCCACCACTATGGAAAATTCATATGCTCTTTCGGCTCCATTTGTTTGTATGGGCAGGACAAACATCCCATATTTTGTGGTGTAGTGAACGTCATTTATTGTGTACATCTAATTAACGTCTGATATTCCATTGCCTGCTGTACCCGGAAATGAAAGCAACCGTATGCCCATCCTTTTCAAGTAATTCTCTGAATGCCATTCAGAGAATAAGACAAAGACAATGTATGCCTATTTTTTGGGATTTAAAACCAAAAGTATGCAGTATGCTGCATCCCATGTTTAAATAGTTTTAAATAATGTGTTAAAACATGCCCCCTGCTGGGCACAATGGAAGCCCTGGAAACCGCACACAGTTGCTTTGTCTAGTTAAAGATCAAAAGTGGCCCTTGTTGTAGCTACCCTTACGCTGACTTATCTCACAAAGTGCCAACAACAGCAAAAAGTAGTTTTTCAAAATTTAATGTAACTCAATTAATAGGTGATCTTGAAACAAGATCACCTATTAAGTCAGATAGTATTAAAATGTTGTAATTCTACACATTATATATTTAAAAAATCATAAAATTTAAATGAAAGCACATTATTTACTGTGTATTTTAACTGTGTAAACTTTAGACCTGCAAATGTTTTTATTTTATCTAGTTTGTTATTCTTGCAAAATAGTGAAATTTGGAAAAGTCTGACCAAACAGCAGTTAGTAGAGCTATACAGTATAAACAGTCCACTCAAGTTATGAACAGTCCAGAAGTAAAACAAATTTTTACTATAAAAATTACTTATTATAGTAATTTTCTCTTTTACTTTACTGAATTTAAAGAATAATCTGATTATGCGGCATCCAAAAAGAAATACATATAACACTTCTATTCCAAATCTTACAAGTAAAAAATATATTACAACTGCTATTGTTATCAGTAAACAATCAAACCTGCATTTAGTCATGCAGGGTGAAAAAAACAAACAAATTCTCAGTACTGAGGAAAATCTGTGAGTGTTTCATGGCAGACTTGTCAGTAAAGTATTTCTGCTTCTCTGGACTCTGAGTTGGCTGCATGATCATTATTAATAACTTTTTGCTCTTCTAAAGTGTAACTGAACCAGTGTAGGTAATTTCAAGTGCATTAAATTGAATCAAGTAGAAACATTTTAATAAGAATCAATGCTCACGCTCACGACTACCATGACCCAGATGACAAAGAACCTACAAAGACAATGAATAAGAGGAAACTTGTTTATTTATAGTTATAGTGGGATTTTTTTGTGAAGTTTATTTTTTCAAATCTGAAAAATAAAAAAACATTAACAGCAAACAGCAATAAAACTTTTTTCATGTCAGTTGCTTTGTAATATTTTTACTTTCAGTTATTAAGCTTTTTGCTTATTTTTTCTTCTACCAGGCAACATAATAATAATTAATAGATAAATGTATAAGTGGTATTAACAGTAAAACATGTATTACAGATTATTTAATCATTTCTATTTTTAAAATAGTTCTAAAGTTGAAATTTGCTTTACATAATCACAGTACATTCTTGGCAGTCGTGGTTACATTTTACACTGGATAAACAAGCTTTATTTTTGGCATATTTGGCCACAACACACTGCATGTTTTTAATATTCCTAAAGTTTTGCAGTTGCAGTGCACAGGGAGCTGCATTATGTGCAAAAAACTCATTAAAACTACTGTATACTGCTGTTAACTGGAGCACAAGAGCTCCGTTCATATTACACTGACGAACCAGCTTAACAGTAATCTTTATCATCACACGGCAAATGAATACTGTCTAGCTAAATACATCACAATGTTGTTGCTGCTGATGTTCAGCAGGCCGTTTAATCCAGCACCAGGGTGTTTCCCTGCTTTACCAATCTGCAGCATGTTGTTCTGACCTGGGTTGTTAAAACCACCACAGTGCTGCTAAAAATACATTCCCCAAAGGGCTTGCAGGGGTCTTAATGTTAAAGCGGGCCAAAATGCTGTATCATTTAGTAAAAAATCAGTAACAGTGCAAAGATTTCACCCTATCCTTTTCATTTTTACACCTTGAAGAACATAACAGCAACCGTGCAGTTTTTCTTTAATAAAACAGCACTATTACAAGACATAACAGAGAGTGATAAGCCTCACAGACTGTCTATTTAAGGCAATAATTATGTTCCATAAATCTTTGGCCTACAGTTTACATTATGGGATTTATAAATATGTATACAGTTCACTTCTTACCTATCTCTATTTTTAATATCTATCTATGGTAAGGCTAAAATAGCTCAACAACTATTAATTTATACACTTACAATTAATTGAGAATAAATTGAAATGGCAGTAGTGATCCCCTTGATTTTCCCTCTATCACCACAAGCAGGCCTGAAATTTTGGTTTTACAAATAAACATCTCAAAAGATTTTTCTTTATGGCTCTCAGAAAATGAGAGACCCTTCCTTTAGCATTCATCTTTCCACCTTCGGTTTTCAGCTAGTTACCCACAAAATGGACATTTCAATTAAATTTTAAAAGTATATATATATATATATATATATTTGCATATTAGATGCTGAATATGGTACAATTATAAACATCACCATCCAAAGAGCTAAACATGTTCTCATTGTGAGAAAATAACATTTGAGTGTTTGTGCATTCAATTTATGTTTTGAGTGCTAAAATTGAGTAGAAAGGCACAAGATAAGCACCAGTCCATTTATCATTTAGCATTTGGCTCAATGCACGGAAGTATAGCTACACAGAACACGAGTACTTCAGTGGTTTTAGTCTTTTGTTCTGCCTCATTAGAAAATACAAGAGAAATCTGTCAAAGCCCCGGCACGGTGTTTCAGAGAAGTGCCTGCTGCATTTAATCTTTTTCTAATTTTTTTCTAATTTTCTGAAATCTGTTACTCTCACGAGGCGCTGGTAAAACTTCTGCTTGAGTGATGGCTCATATTTTTACAGACATTTTCAAAATGACTAGCCAATGTCTCCATGTGTTTACAATGTGGTTCTGCAGCTTGGAGTCAAGGCAAGAGAGGATCTGCTGAGCACCGTGTTTATACTGCCTGTTTCCTGTGTGGCTGTTTGGGAGCCTGTGAGGGAAGAGACACTGCAGTCACAGACCAATCAAACATAAACACCGAACAATGGATGATGGACGCTGAAGGATCTGCTCCAACGACTGACTTTTAGGGTGTCTCTGTTGATGCCGTCCGAGCAAGACTCAGTATGATTAACTCCTTTGCATGGATACAGAAAAACCTAAAACCTCAGCACAATTTTCTCAGACTTCCTAATTAAGCTCTGCCCTTTCCAACTGAATTATAGTCATTAAGAAACAATGTGATGTGCTTTACAACCATATCTGGAGTGAAAGTGACTTTCATGACACAGCTCTTTGACCCTCTGGGGTAATTACACTAAGATGTGCTTATGTTAGCTAATAGGCTCCATGATCTTTGCTGACTGATAATTTGTGTTATCAAGCAAATCTCCACACTACCAAAGGACTATCCCTCCTTAGAAAAGGCCTGAATTTCTTATCACAATAAGGACCCTGCATCTGCCTTTCACAACTGGACCACGTCTCCTGGGTGGTCTTGGGGCTCAGCTGCATAATAACTGTGCCTTGCTCTTCCAAGAAGTTGTAGAAAACAGTGAGAATGCCTCATTTAAGCCAGATAGGAATCACCTCATAACCACGATGGGATTGATAAAGCAAGTGGGTGCAAAGCTTGGCTGTTCAATATGAAGTACAAGTACTCTTCCGTATTACCAAAATTAAGGCAATTTTACAGGCGTAAGTGTCAAATCCCATCCCATATCTGAATTTTGTGGATGCTTAAGTGAGTCCCACCCTTAAGCGATAATGGGAAAAGGAGTACAACAGAGTGTGAGGAGGATGTGGAAAAACAGGCTCAAGTGGAGGGTTGAATTATATGTTTACAGAGGCGTCCATTCTGCCACTGCCCCATGTCTCTGACATGGACCTGGATTGATCTCAAGAGTGGAGGCTAGAAAAAGGAGGTGTGGTCTCCTCTTGTCTACCCCATTTCCTGCCTTCAACACAAGCACTAATTGGAAATTTGGGTGGCCTTGTTTATTTACATGGGTGAAATGCGGCGAGGTTGTATTTATATTTTCATGGCGCGTTCTCAGTGGTGCTGCATTACAAAGCGTTCCCCTGAGATCACTGTGGGAGAGGCGCATAGAGCTGTAGAGTAGCCCAGTGGTTGACTATGCTATGCATGTGTGTGTAGAGGTTTTGCAAGGTCTACGAAATTCCATCTCGTGATCAATAAAATCTTATTGACTTATTTGTTTTGCTTTTGTCATTTCAATAAAGTCCTCTACATTTAAATATAACACTCTATCATGAGAAGAAGAGCATGACAGCATTGATTTGTTTTTATAAAAAAATAAAGCAGCATCCTATACTTCTCTGAATGTTAAAATAGGGAACAAATAGAGGGGGGAAAAGCCAGTTTGAATGACTTTTCTTGCAAATACCCCATGCAAAATCAAGTCTCATGCCAGGAAACTGAAGCTGAGCATAAATGAGAGCAAGCATGTGGGCATCACTTATCAGTGTGTGTATTTTTCACCAAAAAAATGCATGTATGTATACTACAGACTGCAGTTAAAGACCTGCTAACTTAAAGGTTTCTTAGGCCCCATAAGTATACACACAGAAAAAAAATTCTTAGATGAGCCATGTCAAAGTGGTGGCAGTGTGTGTTTATCTTTCAGACCAGGGTTAGGAAGTGGTGGAAGGCCCAGCTTTCTAGTCAAGCCATGTCTACAGAGAGGCTGGTCCTGACTCTGGATAGTGTAAACATATGAGCACACACACACACACAAATGCACACAGATAGAAACTCTACAGGGCTCTCCCGTCCTGCTCTCGGCCTGTCAGCTGGAGACCACACACCCAGACCACACAGAGTCTGAGAACAGCCTGGCTCACTCTCACGCAATAAGGCCTACAGGAGCTGTCACTCTGACCAGCTCTGTCTCTCTGTCAGCAGTGGACCTGTTTGTCACTTGACACATAAAACAAAGAGTCTCTGCTCAGAGAGCAAGAACATATAAGTGCCTGAACATCAATATTTTGCTTTAAAAGTTGCCATCAAATCCGGAGAGCAGGATTTATTAATGAATCTAAATATACTGAGTTAATAGACACTTTTAAAAATGTGTACAGAAATGTAATAATTCTGCATACGAATGCGCGCAGGTTCTACAGCTATATGCAGAGAGTAGTTTAACAACCAATGATATATCACTCCCTGCTGGTCATGTATTTTACTACACCTTCTTCAGTGCCCAATCATTTTGGAAGGCCCTGTTTTGTTGAAGCTTGAAAACCTTCATCTTTTCTGTTTATTCTGTGCCTCCGGAGATGACGTTGAAACTGCAGCATTTCCTACTTTGTCTAGTGACATTTTAGTGTGACATCCTTTGTATCCAAAGTCTTTGTAAGTTGCCAGCCAAACTAAATAGACAGCACAGTCTTTGCATCACTGCCAGATGCGCCACATTGTTCTGCTTATCCACACTTATCTGTCTGAAGTCATCAGATGATTGTTTTCCATTACTTTGCTGCTCCTTATCCGACAACTGTTATTGCTTTCCTGCCATCATAACGTATTGGGTCAAGCGCGTTGTCTAAAGCGACTCACATAAACACAGGCATCTGAAAACAATTCAAACTGATTAATTGTGCTGATACAGATTTTATTCCCATGCCCTCTGTAGCTAAGATGCAGAAAATTGTTTTAACTATGGTATAATAATCATAACACAAAGAAAAATAAATGGCATGGTAACTAATAACTACATAATGCTCCCCTAACACAGCTTTTCTGTCTCGTGTTGTTCCATGATAAAAGTGTGGAAATAATAATCTGCCAACGTATTTGCTACCAACACCAACTGATTGTTGTTTCACAAAGGCTGTTTAACCCTTGCACACTTTTCATATCTCACGCCTTCACAGTATCACCCCGAGAATTACCTCATAATAAGTGTATACACCAAATTTTTAACTACAGATTTATTTAGAATGTGTGTAATAGTTTATCTGTCATTAATAAATGGATGATTAATCTTAGTTAATGTTTCAGAGACCAATGAGGGTGTTTTTTATGGTTTATATTATTTGTTTTTGGTGAAAAACATCCACTCTGTTTTACCTGATATAAATATATAGCAGACATAATGATTTAAATAGATTTGACTGAACATTCTGGGGTTACTTGTACAACCGATGTCTAACCATTACAAAGGTTAAACACTGCTATATCATAAAAACCTATGTATTATTAATTACTATACCTATCAATAGACCACAAAACTTGCTGATTCCAAACTAGTCTATACTTTCAAAGCAATGGTGGTGAGACTGTGTGGGATTTGTGGGACTGTGTGGGGCTTGTACATGTGTTTCCCACACTCACTGAAATGGTAGTTCAGGCACATTTACAATCTTACAATCCTTCCAACCACTCTTCTGATTTGATCTGGATCTGATTCTGAATTTGAGCTGAATTTTAAGTTACTTAGTTACATGGGTGCTCATGCTTGCAGGTCCAAATGTAATTGGATTACATTCATATAGCACTTTTCTAGTTCTTCTGTTAACTCAAAGTGTTTTTAACTAAAAGTCAAATTTCAGCAGTACATTTCAAGCACTTTATCTACCTCATATCGATGGGCGGTGTACAATCACCACTGTGATTAACCTACCTGTTGCACAGAGCCAGAAACACTGAAACACATGCAGGCCCAGGGAGAATATGCTTACTCTACATGGAGAGGCCCCTGGGATTTGAAGCGGGAACTTTCTTGCTGTGAGGTAACAACACTAACCACTAAATCAACATATTTCAACACTGGCACCATGTCTCCAGGCACCCTCTGATTTCTGAATATTCTCTTTGTGCCCCATATAGGCTGATTCTTATTATTTCACTGTTTTGAGATTCCCCCACAATCCTTCAAACAGCCAAACGGTGTCAATGTCTGTCACCACTGTTCTATAAAAAACACAATTTTACATTTTTATTATTCTCCTTGACTTGACCAATATTTAGCTGATCTAAAATCAGTCTTAATATATAAAGGTAGAATTTGAGCTAGAACAGTTTTGAGAGTATCAAAAACAATTGTAGCATGTTTACAAAAGTATAACACTTTAAAATATTTTCATTTTTGTGCATTTTCAAAAAAATCTCATAGTTCTAGACTAAAGAAAAAAAATTCTTACAATTTATTTTCTGATGTTATCTTTGGACTTTTCTGACACTAGTTCTTAAGAATAAACCAACAGCTTTTTTTTTTTTAAAGCTGAACCTACACCAACCTACTCCAACCAGCAGATGGCAGCAAAACATTGTGAACTTTTAATGGGAGCGGATCTATTTATTTGTCTTGACTAAATTATGTCTTTTTTCACATTAATTAATAAATAAACCCCAACCGTTGAGACACAGCCAAAATTCTGTCACTCTGAATAACACAATCAAAGGATTTCAGATGCACATCACAGATAATTTCACAACAGTGTTACAGTGATCGCTGTGATGTAGTTTGTAATGTCATTTTTGAGGTTAACAATATCAAGTATTAGTTTGTGTATATTGTGCTCATATTGCATTATTAGCAGTCAGATTCGTCAAGTCTCTGAGTCAACACGGAACAAACAGAGTCACTCTCTTTTGGAGAAAGTGTTGCAGCTCGTGTGCTGCTGGTGGTTTCATTTTTCTCTATAAAGTCTTTTAAACAATGTCGTGTGCATTAGCTGACTAAACTGTCAGCTCCAGTGCTTCAAGCTGCGAGTTTAGACAATGTCACTTGGAGTAACGGCTCATAAAGGCGGAAAAACTGAAGACTGACTACAAATTATGTGGCTTCCTGCAAAGGGGGAAACACCATGGCAAATGTGTGAATGTGTTTTTCTTTTCTTTTTTCAGTTTTTCTAACCAAATGATTTTTATTCATCCTCCCTTTGTCTGCAAATGTGGGGAGCTCAAACGTGAAACAAGCACAGTACACATGAGTAGTTAAAAAGTTTATTCCAAAATACATTTGTTCTCATGGCAGTTTTATATTAAAATACTCTCCATGTTAATATCTGATTCTTATCCTCTTTTTTAATAAAAAAAAAATGTGTACAATAATCATTAAAGAAAATCGTGTGGTTTTATCTGTAGTTTGCTTTTATTGTAACTGTAACCTGTGACGCGAAGAGGGTGTGTGTCTGTGTTTGAGTCACTGATGCTGTAGGTGGGGGAGTCACATGTTTTGTCCTGAGTCCATAAATGTCACTTCCAGATAACAGTAATTCTGCAACTGTGTGACACACACGTAGCCACCTACACGCATGGACACATGTGCTTCTTCACACACACACAACGGCACGTTGTACATTAAGCTGACTGATTCTGATTATGTGACATTTCTGACTGTGAAGTAATGTGAAACTAAATTTCATGCAGTGGACAGTTGGGCAATTTCAGGAGATAGTTCTTTAAGAGGAAAAATTATTTATGGTTCTTGAAAAAAAAAAAAATCATTTTGGTCAGATGTTTGAAGCCATTGTGAAAGTAATGCGGTTTAAGTGTGAAGGAACTAAATGCAGAGATTGAAACTCTGGATCACAGAAGAAAAACATAACAAAACCTTTATCCCTTCTCCTTCAGCATTAACATCTAGGGCTTCAGCAGCACGAAGAATCCCACTTGACTCATTTTGGCATTATTCATCTTATACTGCCCAGTGATTCACAAAGTGCCATCTCGTGTCATTTATATCGTTCGTTGGCCACCTTGTGTGTCAGAATCTACCCTCAGGCATGGGAAACAGAGAACTCCTCTCTGTGTAAGCCGGCACTCCGACCACAAAGGTAGTTTTCCTTCCTGCTTATTAGGCCACTAGTTTCAGGTCAAGAGGAACAGGTATAGTTTCCCTGTAACTTACGGGATGAGTGTGATTTTCCAGTCAGCTTCCGTCAGTTCAGTTAGTTCAATGCTAATCATCCCCGGCAGTAGAACAGCCCATGGACCACAGCATGGTTTGCAAGCCTGTAATACATAATGCTGCATCTCTATATGTTTCAATAGGGGAAAAAAGGGTCAAATAATGTTTTGATAACTTGCCAAAGAAGACAAGAGAGAGTCCATGTTTACAAAAAGGCTGTTTTGAAACTTTTTTAAAATGTCTATAGAAACTCTAATATCAGTAATGAGCGTTTGACCCCTTAGATTATCTTGCAGCATCTTGCACAGGGGGGCACGTGAGAACCACATTGAGATTGAGAACCAGTGTGCTAGGCTTTTTTGTGAATCTGTATTATCAATTTCTCTTCTCAACTTCCAGCTCCATCAATAAAAACAAGAATTTGGGAATACATATGACTACACTATCTTATGATTCACTTCCCTATCTAACAACTGTTATTTAGCATATTAAGTATTGTAGTTGAATATAGAAATAAGTTGTGCTAATATGTAGAGTTGGCTATTGTCTTCAGTGCCACTTAACTGCATAAGACCAAGAATCACATTTTCAGTTGTTACCTGTAAATAACTAACTAAATAACTATTCATTCATGCTGTTTTATCGCTTTAACATATCAGTGTTTGTCTTAGGGGCCATTCTTCCTGTGCACCTGTGCTAGTACTTCCTGTCTCAGTTGCCCTCCGCTCTCCTCATCCCCCCACCCACAAACCGCATCCTTCACACTGTCACAATAATATTTGTTGAAAGAAAAAAAAAAAACTTACTCCACAGTCACAGACACAAAGACTACAATGCATAGGTGTGCAAGTGAAAACAGGGTCTTCCCCATCTCTACCCCTAGCTAACGTGACAGTTTCTACCGCTTACTGTACACAGGACTGCAGTCACATGCCATGATAAAAAGTTGAAGCATTACATTCACAGTCCTGTACATGTGTGTGCATGTGTATGTATGTATGTCTCTGTGTGTGTGGTTTTGTATGCACGTCACTCCTGAATATGCTGCAGAGGTCTCTGGGAAGAGGCATAGTCAATTGTAGGAGAGGTGTTTTGTTCCTGGATGTGTTCATAGCTCCGTAGGTAGTGACCATTGTTCTGCTGGTAATAGTACACGAGTTTCCTGGCAAACAAAGGCTCCACCTAAAATGAGAACATGACAGTGTATGAAACATATATGTTAATGTACCTATACAAGCAAAGACCATTACTAAAACAACCAGTGGAAAATGGAGACTTTATGGCTTTTACTTCTGATTTTTCCCTCCCAAAAATTATGACTATAAACCCTAATTAATAATAAAAATGCCCAAATAATATATTAGTCTGGTTAGCTAAATAGCTAGCTAGCGTAAAAGAAAAGGACAATTTTTATTGTTTTTCAAAACAAATAAGAGGAAATTGGCCCCATTTGTTGTAAAACAAAAATAATGACCTATAAATCATTAATTATTTATTAATTTTAAAATAGAATATCGACACCTTTTCAGCCGCCATCACTCCCTCTCTCCAGTGGCCGCTATGAATGTAAATCTCTCAGGTAAAAACATGCTAATCAATCACCAGTAAAAGCCATGCTGACCTTAGTTATACATCTAATCGTATAACTAACATGTAACTTCCAAGAAACACACAGTTTTCTACTACAAATAAAATCTAAGAAAGGAAGTGAAATTCAGCTTTAGCTTTAGCTCCAGTATCATAAATCGGCAAACTCACAGTAGAGGCTCTTGTTTAACTACACTGATGCCATTAAATCATTTTTATGCTTTAATTTTGAAGCTGTTTGCTCATTTCTGTGGAATAAAAAAGATTTGAGAAAGTCAGACGTGTAATGTGAGTACGCTTTTGACCAAATATGTAGAAAACATGTATGATACTGCTAGGATGGTATTCAGGTCTCTTGTTTTCTGAAAATATTATGCATTTTCTAATATTAATACAGACTACTTTGATTGATAATTTAAAATCTGTTTTCACTTTTCAGTTAGTGTTCTTTTTGGTTTGTTTTTTGTTTTATTGGGTAAAGTTTTACAGTTTTAAGCAAGTCTTATGTACCTGTGCTGTGATCATCTTCCTCGGGCGTTGTGGGTCAGGATATTCGTCTCCAAAACATAGCACCACCTGGTGTCTCGGTACATGACGACCATTATGGGCAAAATCTTGAAGTTCTGTTAGAAAAAAGAACAGGGAAAGAAAGTATAAACAAAACCAAAAAAAGAGATGTAATAAACACCCAATACGTGCTCAGCCATGTCACGTTTAGATTTCAGGCTACTAAAAAGACATTAAAACCCCCTTTTTGCTAACATGACATTTTCTTAATCAGGATGACTTTTCTGGAAACTACTGATGACGATGACGCAAACTTAACGTAAAATGGCACACCAAACATTATCTTGCAGTGTGGTGGACCACAGGAGGTGGGTGGGGACTCCACATACTTCGGCCCCCTGCTGAGAATGTGAGTGGCTTCCTTATGCTACCTCAAGACTGAAGAGGGACTTACCCAGACACACCACCTGCAGCTTCTCCACCTTCTTCATTGTCATCTCCATTATCAAAACCATTATCAATATGATCAAAAGCCATCGACATGCTTTAAATAACTGAAGCTGTTTACCATTACAAAGTTAATTATTCAAACCTCTCAAGGAATTTAATGACCGATTTTTTTTCCACACAAGTATCCTCTACACTAGTACAAAAGAAAATACAGAGCAGAAGATATATTGGCTTAAATAGACAGCAAATGTCTATTGCAAACAAGTGTGTGCATATGATCCTTATGATCTGAATTGCAGATTAAATGGAAACTCATGAAATCATTTTGTCCTGCAAGAAATATTGTAAAGGTTTGCAATACAATTCAGTATAATGGAATAAAAACACCACAAACTATGAGCTTTAAATAAAAAAAAAAGAAAAAAGATATTTTAATGGCACTCAGTTTGTGCTATACTTTATACGTCTACATTGCCATAAGATGGGGAAATTCTACAGTATAAGACGGGTTTAGTTACTTTTTCTTTTGAAGATTCAGATTTTAAATCCGTAATGTTGCTTCATTATAGATCAAACTACTAAACTATAGAGAAAACCAGGATTTTACCTGGTAACACTTTTACTTTAACCCTACCTATTTGGCATTTAAAAGCAGCTGTACATTCCAGATCTGGGCATATGTTTGCTAAATGGATTTGTCAGTGGGCAACCAGTGTATAAGTATAGAAAATGTTTTTTCATCATGAAAATCAAGGTTAACATATTCTGTGCAAATTCTAAAGACTTTTGAAGCTTTTATTTCCTTTTTTTTTTTTAAAGAAATTAATCATTGAAAAGATTTTCTGACCTAACTTATATTAAAGACCTGAAGAGCACTTTCACCATTGTGGTCCACAAACAGAACAGAAAGTTAACATTTACAGTTTCACAAAAGCAGAAATATTGCGTTGGACTGCATCACTTTCCGTGGGTGTTTCTGTGTACTGAACGTGGAAACCCAATAGCACAGCAAATATCGCTTACCAATAAGGAATTGATGGGTGTCAAACAGTTTGCATGACTGCTCTTTCTCCAGCTTGTTGGGTTTATCCATATATGGAGCCAGAGGTCCTTCCCAATATACTCTCCCTTGGCACAGGCGCTTAGCATACAGGCCATCGGCTGCCATCCACAGAAGCACTCCCTTGTCTAGTATGTTAGGAAGCATCTCAGCACCCTGTCTCTGAGATTCAGGGTATGGGAATGGGAAAAGAATGACTTCTGCCCCACTGTGAAACTTGTCCTCTGGGCATGGAGAAGAAGAAGAGGAAGAGGAGGGAGAGGAGGAAGAAGTGATCCGGCATCCTTGCTGGTTGGTAGTGGTAACTTCCTTTACCAAAGTCTCTCTGTAGAATAGGGACACATGCAGGCTAAAATCTGAAAGAATGAGAAAAGCATACATCAGGAACATAAAAATTTGAGCCTTACTGTTTGATAAAATGTAGGCCCGAAACCTGTTAAGCTTAAATAAAACCTTTATTTCCCCAGTCTTTGCATAGAGCGTATTGTTCATTTCCTTCTAACCTTTCCCCAAATAGTCTCAACCCTGAGTTTTTTTTTGTCTATTTTTAAATAGATTGTTTCATGTTTAGCGATTTAGAAAATGGAAATACTAAATGTGCAAGGTGTTTGTAGTTTCTTACCTAGACACACAAATAGATTTAGTGTATATTAGTGAATCTTTAGCAGTCTTTACCTGTTATAGCATTGTTATGATCCACTGCATACATGGGCGGTTGAGACTCTGAAAAGTAGGTGTGGAAGGAGAGCTGAATACCTGCATGAAATTAATGAAATAAAATAAATGCGTGCAATGATTAGAATGTGAGCGTGCAAAAATTTAAAAGGGAAGGAAGCTTAATTTTGAACTCTGATTTGTAACAAAGGAAGTAAGAAGAATGTTTCTCATCTAGCACACCATAACATGAGTGTGGAACTGTGCATAATCAAGCCAGGTTTGCCTACAGATAGTAACTTCAGCTATATATCATAGTTTGTAAGGAAGATACTGCAACTAAATATTTGTTTGCATGTAATTTAAGATTTGCTTTTGATTAATGGTATATCGATACACTTAAAATATAATGTTCTGAGTGAAAGTAATAAACTACAACTACTTTTAAACTGCCTATGACATAGAACTCGTGGCATATGAGCTGATACGACTAAGATACTGCATAAAAGCATTACATTGCAAAATAAATAGACGTGATTGGAAGTTCCCTTTATACTTTATCTTTTACATCAGTCAGTCTTGAACAGAAATGACTGAAATTACTGAAATTTGTGAAAAATGCAATAAATTTTAAATAGACATATGCAGTTTTAGAGTCTAGCCCATTCTGAATGTCATATCCATAAAGTGTAGCGTGTGTATACGGGATCATACCATTTTCTGAGTGTGACCCAGGCCAGGCACGACTGATTGATGATGGATAGTGGCACTGACCATACTGCAGCTCTGGAAGTGGCCCGTGGTGATGTGGAAGAGGCTGTTGTTCTGGAGGTGCGTGGTGATCTCTCCAGTCCCTTCTCTCCTGAGAAACCATAAAACCAGGTACCTGAAAGATCAAACGAGTGGTCACTCAGAAAGTATGTCATTAAACCGAAACGTTTTGTTTCTGTGTATGTGCTAGACTCAGCCACAAAATCTGCTGACCTGACTGTGCAGGGACGAATATGGAGGAATATAGCTAAGGGTATTTGCATGTGATGGGGTCTCCTCCACACTGGTCATCTTCATTCCTGTAAATGCAAAAAAAAAACAACAACTCAAAAAAGCAATTTTACAGATAATCAATTTTAAAAATAAAGGAGAAGATAAAAGAACGATTCAGAACAACAATGCTTTATTGCACAGAGTTGCAAAAAACTGTGAAATGTGTGAGGTGAAATATGTCACAGACCGCACTAATCTAATTTATTTTGGCCGGGCTGAACTGTGAACACTTTTTGCACACTTGTGAAGCTGTGCTATTTTAATTTGAGTGACAGGGTTATTTTCAAAGCTAGTGCAACAGATGATTGAGTTCATCTGAATCTTATTTATTTGGAGAATTAAGTGTTAGTACAGATAGCAAGAATTGCTCTGGTGTGACAAAAAGTGTTGTATGATGGCAGAGACTTAGTTATGCAAGGCTGGAGGTCGTCTGGTTGTGTTATGTGCACCCTGCACTTAGTAACCGAAGCCCTCTAAAAAAAGCACTACGGCCTTTTTGGTACATGCTTTGGCTTCCTTTGTGCTTCCTGCCTCATCACAACTGCAGTGGTGCATATGTATATAAAAAAAAAAATTGCCATAGACTATAAACAATATAAACTGCTGTGTGAAATGTGGCAGTATTCTGTATTTGCAAGTCAATCAATGGTATGGCTATGGCATGCTTTCAGCCTGTACTATTTGCACAGGAATCCAAATACAATCGTTTTACTTCTAGCTACATGTGACATGTCCTACATGGGTAAAGCTAAAAGTGGTGCTTCATGTAATTCTATAAAGCTTTAGAGTATTTTGCATGAACAATATGTAACAATATGTAATACTTACCTTTTTTGGCTCCCTCTGGAATGATTCTGTACACTTTGTATGGCTCAGAGATGTCCAGTTGGCTTTTTTCAACTATTTCATCAAAGTCATTGCTTTTATTAAGGGCACAGCGTAGTCTGGTTTTCCATGTAGGGGGATCTGGTTTATCGACACCTTCCTTATATTTTCCCTTGAACATCGCCCATGCCTGCATTAATCAGTGAAGAGATTTTTCTTTAAACTTCCTCTTTAGTCATGCCAAAGCAAGTCAGGAGTTTGGAATTAAAAAGTACATGTTTAGTAGCTTAAATTTTTTCATACTTTTTTGCAATTACTCATGCAAAGCCTTCAAATTGCAATTGTCAGATGTTTTAGGTGCACTGTGACAAGAAAGATGGGATGGTCTGACCTTAAAGAGTGCAGCATCCTCCTCTCTGTTATAGTCTTGTTTTCCTGCATGCTTCCACGGAATCCTAAAGATGGATTTTTCATCGTTCTCCCAAACCAGGCCAGGATATCTCCCGCTGTCAATCTGATCGATGAGCCACTGTCTCAGTTTGCCATTGCCGCAACTGACTGACAGGCCACTGTCCTCATCCAGGTTCATCTGTGCAAACTGAGATAAAATGAGATCAAACTCGACACATATCAGACCTATGGGCACAGTAAACTTTCAAGTTTATTTATTATTTTGGATTTTAAGTTTCAGTCCTCGCCCCAAATCTGATATTATGTAATAATCTTGCCGATTCAACCACTTAAAACATTGTTTTTTATTTTGCAATTTTAAACCGAAAAGTCATCCTCCAAATGCAACTTTTTTTTATTCATGAAAGATTTGCCCTGTTACTGAGCTGAAGCTCGCAGAGAATTTCCTCATGCAGTCACGTCGTAAGTAAAGGACGTGATCTGGCTCAAGTGAGTAAATATAACAATCACGTTTGGTACAATTTCCTTTTTTCTTTCAGAGAAGTGTGACTTAATTCGAGACGCGTGCATAAAGTAAAAACAAAGTGCTATGATTCATCTCCGAGAATTATTCTCAATTTTACAGAGGTGTGTAGCGGGTTTAAGAAAAAATGCTGTATTGCTTAAGAGCCAGCACTAATTTAATGCCAAAATCTAATTACACAAACTAGTTGATGTTTTTATCAATGTAGTTGTATGCTGACATTTTCACCTGACTGAAACTTGCGGGGTCTCAAAAGAATAGTTAATATTTTCATGTATTTTTATAATAATAAAAAAAATACTAAGAGAGAGATATTGTGTGAATTTTGATTTTGAAGTGCGCTGATCTGGCTTACCTTTGAGGATGTTAGGTCCACCGTTGAAGTCTGTTTTGAAGCTTTCGGGTTCCTATTCTTCAACGTTATCACATCTTAATTTGTGAAAGGGAGGAGCCTGTCGGGCTCTGAGAAGTTCAAGAGGAGATGTTAAGCGCTCGGGCGTTCATTTCTGTGAAACTCGGCGCCCACACAGCGCTGCGGTGGGGAATCCCTTTAGAGACACCCTGAGCAGACACCGGGACGGAATGGAACAATTACCTGTAAGCTACGCTCACAAAAATATTTCCCCACCAATTTATTCTTGCAAAAGTCCGCAGGTCCAACCTATTTTCTACAAATAAAACTGCTGATGGAAAGGCCTTTAAAGTCTTTCATGTGATATTTGTTAGCAGAGGTAGATGATGACAGGATTTAATTAACTAACGTCAAAAAGAAAAGACATGGTTGGATTCAAAATACTGCTCATTATTGGAGGGCTTTGTTAGTAATACCGCCATCAAGTGGCTGCCCATGCGCATCCCCAGCTATCTGAAGTTTGTAGAAGACTGCTGCATATAAAATCTCACCATGGTAAAAGAAAGTGATGCGTTTTAATTGCTTTTACAGTTTCTGCGACACCTGCACAAAAAGACCGATTAGAAGAACTCAATCTTGGTGTTTTTAATGCCACCACGCATGACCTCCCCTGAACACAGACAAACAGGAAGACAACCAGGAAACAGAGCTGTAAACTGCGTACAGAGTGTGTCTTATCACCTTCAGCATGACAGCCCACTGACCAAAAACCTCACAAAACGCTTGAATTCATTTCTTTTATTTGACAATATGAAATCATAACAGCACACAGTTCGAAACATTTATAAGTTAGGAAAACGGTACCAGGAACATCAAGTAATCAACACTAAAAATGACTGTGGACTGCACGCAATAATGAATAGTCTCTTGAAGTATTTTATGTCCATATATTTAACGAATCCTTCCATCTGCGATACAAACACAGACTACCAGATAGGTCTGTAACTTGTCTTTCCATAATCCTCCAAAGACTTCATCAAAACAGCTCATCAGATACCTCCAGGTGGGGCGTTGGCAAGTTCTTCTATTGCTTCAGCCTTGGCTTTAGATGCCTGATCAAGCAAGTCACGTATATCAGCTCCATCGTTGAAAGGGTTCTCCTTGTACTCCGTCCGTAGCCACTCTCTGAACTACAGGAAGAAAAAGTTAAGTCTGTTAAAGGCAAGGTAGGCAATTTTACTACATATAAAACAACAATGATGCACAGTTTCAATTGCATGGGTATACTTCCTGTCTTTTCATGCTTCATTTTCAATATGCTCACTTTGTTATGACCGACCTGTTCGGCTTGAGTTTTTTCAAATTCCTGAAGCTGCCGCTGGAATCCCAGGTTTGGGCCAGCGCATGGCCGGACCACCTTCACCGCAGCCAGGGCTTCCTGCCAACCCAATCCTGTCACCGTCATTATGTAAGCTACAACAAGCGTGACACTACGGGACACACCAGCCAAACTGTATGAAGAGCGGGATGGAAAACAGACACTATAAGATTTAGCGATTATGAATACATCATTATCAATATTCACCCATGACACATTTACTGTAGATAGCAGTGCAAATGACTTTCTATCTAAACTGGCTCGTGATACATTTGTACATGCAAGCGCAATGTCCTGGTTTGAGCGATTTGTCCTCATTTAGAAAAATGTAGATGAATATTCACCAGCGTGTCTATGATTCAGAGTGTGCAGTTGTTTATTAATAACACAAGCAAACAAAACTATCATGCCAAGAAGTAGTGGTGATAATAAGGTGGAATAAAAGTGCAATTCTGACAGTAGTCGCTGCATTTAACACTGCCCATCTTGTTTAAAAAAGAAGATACGTTCAGGAAGTCCAGTCCAGCAAGTGGAAAAACAGATTTGTTACCAGGAATATGTAGAATTCTGTATTCTGTGCACACATTTTTTTGCACAATTATACTGCAAGCAAAGGTAAAGGTGAGATAAATAAAATAAATGAATAAGTTTTGGCCTTCGCAATGAACAAGGGGCTAAAAATTCATAATTAGAGAAGCCATTGTAAAAGCAGCTCTTAAAAATAGCCACTTGTATTTCTGAGAAGACCCTCTAGCCAAATATAACTTTACCCTGTGAACACTTGGTCAGCTACCCTGGTGCACAAACACAATGCAGTCAGACTTGTTACTGTACTATATTTTAGGAAGTTCAAGAATAGGTTTTTATCACTTAATCTCTTCTGCAAAGCAGTCACACATGAGTTCATTTGTGCACTTGTTTGTTGTGAGGTTTTTTGTTTTTTTTCTTTTCAGCTTTAGATGAAATACATTTATGCTTCACCATGTCTGCAACTGTATGAGACAGACGGAGTGAATCTATGTAGGTCCGTTATTTAAATTTCACCTCTCGTGCTTGAGTGAACCTAGATTCTAGCCTCCAGGTAAAGATACAAGTAATCTTGGTCTCACCAGTGAACTAGGCAGCCTTCTCCTTTGAGTCGGGACTCGTGCATGAAAACAATACTTTGTTTGAAGTATTGAGATCTGTAGGGCACAAAAAAAAAAATTTATATAAAACCGGCTCACACAAAATCGCCGACAATATGCTGTTATTTTATCTTTGCCATGTTTTTCGTGCAAGGCGAGGGAATGTTTTTGTAACTGTCATGTGAAACTATTGCTCATCCTCGCCAGATGAGGATCAGGGTGTGTTCGTCTCAAGTAGCTGGTGTCATATTTCATGCAACAGGTCTCGAACAACAAATGTCATGTTCTCAGAAGCTTAGAGGTATGAGACATGTGGGGTGGTAAGAATGGCAGATGCACGTGTGTGCATATTTGTAGCATGTAACATGTACAACTCTGTGAAAAGATTTGCTACCTTCCTGAGATCTTATTTTTTGCATTTGTCACACTTACATGTTAACAATCGACAAAGATAACCCGAGTAGGTACAAAATGCAGTTTTCAAATGATGATTGCCCCCCTTGTCAAATCATGAACAAACCCCATTTTTTGAAAGCTGAGTTTAATTTCACTGGCCACATCCAGCCCTGATTACTGCCAGACATGTAAAATCATGAAACGGGCTTAGAGATCGTCCTGTTACATCTGGTGTAAAATTAACATAGCATCTCATAAAAGAATATCACTGCAACCGTCAAACATGGTGGTGGTAGTGTGATGGTCTGGGCCTGCTTTGCTGCTTCAGGACAGTCATAATTGACAGAACCATGAATTCTGCTCTCTACCAAAAAGTCATGAAGGAGAACCTCCAGCCGTCAGTTCATGAAGTTCAAGCACACTTGGGTTATGCAGCAGGGCAATGATCCAGAACAGACCAGCAAGTCCATCTCTGAATGGGTCAAAATGAAGGTTTTGGAGTGGCCTAGTTAAAGTAAACAGGTAAGTCAGAATAAGGTGCTTTGTATGACCTTAAACAGGCCGTTCGTACTCCAAAACCCTCCAAAGTGGCTGAATTAAAACAATTCTGCAAAGATGAGTGGGCCAACATTTCTCCACAGTGATGCTAAAGGGTGGCAACACCAGTGATTAGTTTTAGGGTTGGGTTTAACTTTTTTCCCTTAATAAATGAAACTATCATTTATAAAAAATAAGAAATCAGGCAGGGGGCAAACACTTTTTCACAGCACTGAACATGTCTAGGTGTGTTTGTGTATACCTATGCCAGCTAGCCAGCATACCACTTGCCAACAATCATGCTATAATTCAAGGACTGAGCTCCAAGATATTGGTCATTGCTTTAAATGTGAATATAATGAAAGACAATTGTAATACAATGTGTATTTGAATGTCACACATACCTACCAAAATAAGAGCCAAGTGCTCAGTCCATTTGTGTTACTGTGCTCTCGTCAGAAAATAAATGTTTAGCTTGGGAAAGCATATCATTTACACTTTATCTTGGAGAAAATGAACCTCAGACGCCCACACAAAGAAGCCTCAAATGGATGTAGTACTGTCTCTCACTCTGCCTCAGCTTTTCATTGTTCTGTGCCACGCTGCTGTGCTGCACAATTTGGTACTTACAGGTTTTGTGTGGGAAGGTCAGCTGCTGAAATGCAGAGATAGGTCATCTCCTGGTGGACAGAGTATACTAGTCAAATGTTACATTCTCCTAAATATTTAACACAGATCAGCTAACAGAATGAAGAATATAATCAATGTCACCACACACCAATATACTCAGTGATTCACAATGTGTGTTGCTTATGGTAAAGGCTGTGTGGCTGTGTAACTAAAGCTGGTTAGCCACTATATTAAAAATACCAGTCTAATTGTTCTTTTGTCCCATTAAATTAGCTCTGAGTTGTCAGGTCGTGGACGGGGGACCTCTTTGGTGTCCTGCAGCAACCTCAGCCACTCAGGTTTGTTCCAACTTATCCCGCTGACGCTTGACGGGATCTTGGAAGTTTAGAAACCAGGACAAGATCGACCTCGAGCTCTCTGTTGCGTTTCTCTTTTTGTAAATAGTTTTTGCTCTCTACCCCTGCTGTTCAGGAGGTACCATTGGCAGGTTGGGGGGTGTCTCTACATGTTAAAGCGTCAAAATCAATAATACAGAAAAAAATAATGATGAAGAGAGACTGCATAGTCCAAGCTGGTTGAGACAAGAACAACCGCCTACTCTGAAACCCACGCAGGCACACAACTCAGCACACTGACAAACCAACTGCTGTTGACTGGCATTTTACATGATACTCTAAGAATCACATGAGTAAAAGAAAGTCACCTGTGTATGTTTTACTCGCACGGAAATGAGAGCTGTTTGCTCAAGGAAAAGCGCTACTGATACACAGCGCTTCCTGAACAACCTGACAGACCGGGTCAGCTGTGGAGGGTGTCTGACTGCTCTAAGTCATCAATCTGCTCAGTTTGTTTGCTTGATGACTGTACTTAAAAATTTATTAGAAATTCAATATGTGTACCTCTATGATTCACCTGGGTGCTGAGACATTATAAGACAAAGAGAGCGTCTCACCTGGAGGATAGGAGCAGCGCTGTCATGAATGGACAGGATGTGTGTAATGTTGTTTCTGGCTAACTGTTCTCTGTCCCTTGCATCTGACATAAACACATAACAGAACAGTCGAACAGCGTTATTATATCTGCACACATATAAGACGTCAATCAAAAATAATAATAATAATAATAACAATAAAGAAAAAATTAGAC
>VOQK01026922.1:0-20090 GCA_015052645.1 Benitochromis conjunctus
CTAGAGGTCAGCCACTCTCAGAGGTCGTTCTGGGAATTGCCTGAGAAAGTGGAGCTTGTAGTATCTATCTTTGTGAGGAGGGCCCCACTTGACAGACTGGGCCCCTCACACACACACACACACACACACTTAGCATGCAATGTTGAATATTTAGTAACTGTGATGTATGTTATATTTGCGTATTCATGAAGTGTGTAATAAAGGTGAGGCACGCGGGGAGGATGCCAGAGCTGGTTCGGTGCAAGGCCGACCTCGCTCTCTGCGTGAGCTCCGTGAAAAGACAAAGCTTTGCCTCGACTGTTGATTCATGCACAGTTCAAAGGTCCTGGTAGTTCCAGCGGGGTCATAAGACCCAACAGTTCCTCTCACTGTTTCTGCTGCTGTTTGCTTTTCTAGCCTCCTACACTCTCGCCAATCCCACAAATACCCTGCAGCCCTTACAAGTTCCCTAATTCGCCTCTGCGTGTGCCTGGTAGCAACAATGTCTACATCTCTCCTCTGAAAAGCACACGCATGTCGCCCGGTATCATGACACCTCGCTCCAAGTAAGAAACTGTCATTCAGCGCTACTCCTGAAGTAGTATGATATTATAGAATGATTTCAAATGAAGACCTATTTGTTTTGTACATTACTTATTGGGTTTTTTGTCCTCGCAGAATGCTGGTATCGATCGGCGAATCATTTGGGGTATGTGCATCTTTAGTTTGCTCTGTAGTCCCAGAAAGTTGATTCTGTTCGTCTGTTTGCTTCATCTGGATGTACAAAATCAACTTTCTGGGATTTCCTTACTCGGATTATCAAGCATGCATCAAGACATTTTGCTCTGTAGTGTAACAAAGGGCTGTTTTGATCTTTCAGCGGCTGCAGTGCCAGTTATTTGTTTCCTCACTCACTCTTACTTCTGTTTTGTCTTCATCTGCAGCCATCAAATCGCTTCCAGAAGATAAACCAGATGGTAAACAGCAGTGATCGATCCCTAAAGAGGACTGTGGATCACGGCGCCACGCCTAAGCCTCTGAAGAGGTTACGATTTGATGTGGACGGGCAAGATGAAGCTGACGGCAGGTTGGTCACGAATGGTGCCGTGTGCCAGACTATGTTACCAACCTGATTAGGCTGACCAGGTGGCCGACTTAATGTGGGACAGCACAGCATTTTTGCACCATTTCCCCGTCTCATATGAGACATGATTTACTATTTTTGTTGGCTATAGTTTTCATCAGTCAAAACGTCACTCACAAAAATCACAGCAGTCAAAAATATCCAACCAGTGGCTTCATCTCTATAAAAGCCTTTCTTTATTTCATCTAATTTACAGCAAATCTGGAGGAGATTCTACACTGATTCAGAAGCTTGCAGAGATGAGTAAGTGACTTTTTTTGTGTGTGTGTATGTATATATGTGTGTGTGTGTGTGTGTGTATATGTATGTATATATAATGTGTTGGTATGTATAGATAGATATTTAGACTGATTTTCATGACTTTTGTTTTCATGTAGGCTCCACTCGCAGTCGCATGCAGGAGCAAAAGATGAAGGAGGATGCTGAGTCGAGGATGGAAGAACTCTGAAATCTCTTCAGCTGACCTGCACTGTTTGTCACAATGTGAACATCACTTTCTGTTCACACCTGAAGTGAAACACATCTGTTTTTTTGTACATTTAAAGCACTATTTTATTTTTTATTTAACTTTGAGGAGACTTTTGTGAATATAGAGGATATTCACCTTTTTTGTTGATGCTTTATCTTAGTGTTTTTAATTGATTAGGGTTGTGTCATTGATTTTCATTAGAATTCAACTTGTTGGAGATTAAGTACGTTTGGTTTTAAGTATTTCTGTGTTTAGTTCCTCTTCGCTCATGTTTTGAGTAGTCTGGATAATTTCTGACACACACTGCTGGTTTTCCCCGCCTCCAGAACTTTTCTCATGTCTCAAGCATAATGTCACATGTAAGTGTTAAATCATGATTACTCGGTAAAGAGGAGTAAATATCAGCCTCTAAAAGACATCAGAATGTCTTTTAATGTAGCGTTTTTACTGTTAAAGGAATAATTTCAGTTGCCAGTGCACATAATGTCTTCTTAAGTTGGTGTCATAAAATGAGAAAACCAAAACTGTTAAGTAGGAAAATTGCATTCATTTTAAAAACATGTCGAGTTGCATAAAAGATGTCTGGCAACCTTTGTAGCTGACATGATTTCTGCACCACACAATTGTCACATGAACACAGTCAAACTAAAGAAAAACAGTAATTTTCATGTTTTCATTGAACACACCGAGTTATCAATAACTAAAGGCTGGAAAGGAACGCTTAACATCAGGAACTCATTTAACACCAACAACCTTTACCAGATGTTTCCTGCTGTTTATGAGACAACTGAGAAAACCTGAGCAAACAAGTTTTAATTCATCAGTGATTCTGTGATGTAGTTATGGCTTTGTATTATTTTGTTACATGAGTCAGACACTCCTAGTTGAGGTCAGCTGCTGTCTTGACTTCCATAGTAAAATTTCTTGTTATAAGTTTGAATCGTTACCTAAATTCTTCCAAGCCAGTCTCACTGCAAAAAAGCAGCTCCACGCACTATGATCCCTCCTCCATGCTTCACAGACTAGATTTCTTTTTTTTTTTTTTAAATGTCTTCCCTCCATTTATTTCCTCCAGACATAATTGTGTATATTTTGGCCAAAATGTTTAATCTACTTTTTTTAGATCATTGTCTCGAAATGTCTCTTTCTTGAGAAGAGCAGACATTGTGTGCCTTGACTTATAGAAAGGGAAACGTTTACATCCCACACTTTCAATCGCCTCAATAGGAACAGTTTTTGCATGAGTCAGTGTTGTCTAGTCAGTGGTCAGTGGTCAGTGAAAGCATGAGAAGTACAGTTGTTTTTGTATGTTTAGTGAAATATCACTTGTCTATAATTTTGACATGGCTGAAGATCATACTATGCTTTATGAGTAATCTGGATAAAAATCCCACTAATTCAGGTGCAAGTTTTTCTTCTCACTGTAGTTTCAGATGATTTCCCTTCGGTTGCAATGTGTAGTTTTGTGGTAACTTTTGCTTTATTTTTTGGGGTGGTTAATAAATGCAAACAAAGGGATTATTTGTTATGAGTTATAGAACTATGTTTTCTATATAATTTATACACATTAGTTTGGCTGTTGTCATTTTTGCAAATGGGGATAGGAGAATTCTCAGAAAAGGAGGGAAAATGAAGACACTGTAACTAATTTTAAAGTGAAATGTGTTTTTATTGTGCTGAAGTGCAGTACATACAGGTCACCACAGAGATCAGCCACACTCCAGTGTTTTCATTCTGCACAGAGTAGCCAAAGGCGGTGTGCAGTGACCACCTGAGTAAAGAGCACCATTGTGTTTTCTAGCTTTATTTTGAGTTGTGTTTTCTCATAATAGACTCTCACGTCCCTGTGAAAGTACCTTCAAACTACTCATGGAGGACATGTTATTGGGCAGTTTAGTTTTGGCTCTGGGGAAAATAAGATCTTAGTACTGTTTTGGAAATGTATAGACATTTTTAATGAACTGCAGAATATTTGTTACTTCTTGTTCAGCTTCATCTTGAAAGTCGTGTCTTAGTTCTCATTAAAAATAAATTCAGGAAGCTCCTCAGTGCTAACATAAATAAATAGATTAGAGTTTAGGACGTTTACGCCAAACCAGAACAGTCTCTTTTTGTCACCAAATTCTGCTGTAATTATGAACCAATAAATACTAAATCTTTGACCAAAAAAATCGACCTTGCTATTTTGTGTTTATTCCTGTTCAACCAGAAGAACAGCAGTCTCAGTTATGAGCTCATCTTGAAGTCTACAGAGGTTGTTTTCCTCCCTCTGCTGTGCAGAATTATGTTTGCAAAAAGCTGAAGTCAGTCAGGCTTCACTGGTAATCAGGGTTGCCAAACTCATTTTATACTGTGGAGCACATATAGCCCACTTTGATCTTAATAGTGCCAGACTAGTCAAACTCCAATTTTCTAGCACTGTAAAGAAGTTTAACTACACATTTATCCCTTGAGATATCCTAATATAAGAAAAAGAAGTTCATTCTCAACTGTATGTCTCAGTCTTTCCTACGTGATAAAGAAATCTTCTTGTAGGAAATGAAATAAATCGTTAAATGCTCTTACTGTAAAGAAATCAATGTGTAGCTCGGTGCCCAGACTGGCGCGTAATTATAAAACAAAAACGATCGTAAATGCTTTTTTTATTAGATGGTGAAATTAATTTTTTTATTAATTACATTTTTTTACATTTAGTTATTTATCTATTGCTTCATTAATATACTGTCATATGAATGGCTGTGAGGGAAGTCTTTAACAGAAGGAAAACCTTTAAAAAAAAAAAACTGATACCAGTCGTCACATTTTCCAAAGCTGTCCAATGGACCAGGTTGGACTCTTTGCCGGGTGCCAGGACTTATATTTGGCACCTCTGCTGTTAATCGAGACTGCAGTTTCATAAGCTGACTGGTAAAACCTGCTGTGTTTTCTCTGTGCTGCTAACAGGATTATTAATTCTAACCATCATTTTACATCATGGATGACTTCACAATGAAACTTGGTTTGCCATCATTTAAACATAGCATTTATTTTCTTTGATGAGTGTGGTACCATCAGCTGCTTGGTACACATTTATTTTGTACTGAAAGGGACGTGTTTCTGTTTTACAAGACTCTGGAAACTTTATATGGCAGTTTTGATTGGTAAGGAGGACACACAGAGTAGTTGGTGCTATGAGTTTAACAGCAAACTATGGAGAATGCTGCCAAAACCACAGTGATTTTGAAAAATCCCTATAAACATGATCAGTGTAAAATCAAGGGAAACTTTATGTGTTTCAAGACAATAATTATAATATGCATTTTTAATGAATGGACAAAAATGGACTTCCAGGAAGAGAATTACATCAGACCTGTGAAAATAATTTGTAAATGTTTAACTTGCAGCTCCTTGTTTTTCCCACTGCTCCTCACAGCTCCTCTGGGAGAAATGGTGACAGCTGCTGCATGTTCAGTAACAGCTGCCTTAATTGTGCCATGGTGCTGTTTCCAATTGAGAGACCAAAATTAATTCCTGTTTGAATGCAGTCACAGTTTGGTTTGGGCCCAGCCAAGCATAAAGTACTTTGAACCGGTTACGTTTTAATTGGCCTACCCTCGAGGGGCTTTGAAATTTGTTATTGAGTTTGTGTATGTTGATTTTTGAGTAGTCAGCCGGTAGCACATGATCAGAGGACTCCGGAGTTCTCAGTTCTCCTCTTTTGGAATAATTGTGCAATCTGCCAATATCTTCAAATCTGAAGTTTCAGTGAATCTGCTTCTGTTTTCAATTAAGAGCCACCACTCAAAATCGTATTGTTTTGTCATTGGGAATGGAAAAGTTAACGGTAAGGATTATGGTAATTTTTTATGGCTCATGGCTTTGAATTTGTTATTTGATATGAGAAAAGTAGTTGCGGATTTTTAAAAAACAAAAACAAAAAAGCAAATCTAACCCTACTGTGCTTCATACAAGCTCAAACCAGCTTTTTTAAAATTTAAATTCTATCTTTGTTAATGTTTGTGTTCATATATGTCAAACCTTTCCTTATTTGTATGTTCTTTTATTCCTAGTATATCTTGCCATTTTATCAAAGCATTAGTTTAATCGGGTATTTGGCCTTAGTGCCAAAAAATCTTGACCGCACATGAGAAAAGCTTACCCTCAGACCTTTGTTCACTTTGTAATCCTTGTGGTTAAAGTTTTTAAAGTCTATTTTAATCAAACCATGAATTTTTTCCCCCTCAGACCTAAACAAGTAATTTTATTGTCTAAACTTAATCAAACAGCATAAAATGGTATAAAATCAAAGATTTCCAGTGTGTGAATCTCATACTGCTGCTGACTTTCCTGGTCTGTCCTGCAGCCAGATCAATGGCGCGAGATTATGAGCAAGAAGATGCGGTTCTCTCCAGAGCTCATCAGTGCCATTCAGGAGGGGAAAACGGGGCTGCTGTGTGGACTGCTGAAGACAGGTGATGGCATCACCCGCCAGCTGGATGACTCTGAGGATCGCCAGTGGAGGGAGGCCCTCAACCTCTCCATCCGGTTGGGCAACGAGGATGCTATGGACGCTCTTCTCCAAGGAGTCAAGTTTGACTTCCGACAGATTCACGAGGCCCTGCTAGTCGCTGTGGACACCAACCAGCCCATAGTGGTGAAGCGTCTCTTGGACCGCTTGGATCAGGAGAAGGGGAACAAGATGGACGTACGATCCTTCTCTCAGGCCATATTTGATCGTTCTGTTGACAACTCTCAGTTTGCCCCGGGTGTGACCCCTCTGACTTTAGCCTGCCAGAAAGACCTGTATGACATTGTTACCATGCTCACACAGAAAGGCCACGTCATCCCGTGGCCACATAAGATCTCTTGTGCCTGTTTGGAGTGCTCTAACGGCCGGCAGTATGACCTGCTGAAGTTCTCCCTGTCTCGCATCAATACTTATCGTGGCATTGCCAGCCGTGCCTACCTGTCCATCACCTCTGAGGATGCCATGCTCAGCGCCTTCAGTCTCAGCAGAGAACTCCGTAAGCTGTCGCAGAAAGAGCCAGAGTTCAAGGTCTGAGGAGATTCATAGGTATCCCTGCTCACTATTCATAGTGGGTGTCTCGATTGCTTCAAGACTCACCTGTGGTTAATTTCTCCCACAGCCTCAGTACCTGAGCCTGGAGCAGATCTGTCAGGAGTTTGCAGTGGAATTGCTGGGTATGTGTCGCAACCAGAGTGAGGTAACCACTATTCTGAACAGCTGTGGAAATGAAAGTCAGGATTCCTTGAATGAGCAAGCCTTTGAGGAAGGAATCCCCACCCTGTCTCGCCTACGGCTTGCAGTCAACTACAACCAGAAGCAGGTAGCTAGAATTAGAAACTGATGCCAACCAAAGACAAGTAAGAGCAGACACAATCAATTCCTGACTTCTCTGTCTCTGTTTGTGGTAGTTTGTGGCGCACCCAATCTGCCAGCAGGTTCTGTCCTCTATCTGGTGTGGGAACCTGGAAGGCTGGAGAGGTAGCAGAACGGCCTGGAAGCTGTTTGTGTCTGTGGGAATCTTTTTCACCATGCCCCTTCTTTGTCTTGTCTACTGGTTTGCACCGAAGTCAAAGGTCACACAGTCTGCAGTAGCAGGATGATATTTTAAGTAAGATAAAAAAATGTCATGTGAGGTAGCATTTGAATTCACCGTTGACTTTGTTGTTTGTTCCTCAGCTAGGAAAGCTAGTAAGAATTCCCGTGATCAAGTTTCTTCTTCACTCTGCATCTTATCTGTGGTTTCTCATTACATTACTCGGGGAATCGATAACCATGGAGCTATATCGGGACACATTTGCTTCCCGGCAGCAGAACCTTCTGCACAGCTCCTTCCACATGGTGTGGGTGGTCGGTAGGTGTACTTTCTCTAGTTTTAACTTTTAAAAATAGACAACAGCCATTAGGTGTGAACTGCATTCAGATTGTTCTGTTTGTTGAAGGATTCTTCTGGTATGAGTGTAAGGAAGTGTGGATCGAGGGGCTTCGGAGTTACTTCCTAGACTGGTGGAACGGCTTGGATGTGATGGTGCTCAGCATGTACCTGGCATCTTTTGCGTTACGTGTGCTTATCTTGCTCAAAGGTTACTTCCTCTGCCATGATCATGATGGCACAGAGGACTGTGTCTACTTCACCCAGACTTGTAAGAAAATTAAAATCACTGCATTCACCCAAAATGATTGTTAGAGCTCTTAATGCTTAATTGTTTTTTATTTGTTTGTTTTGTTTTGGCTATGTGAAATTGTCCTGCAGCGCGTGACAACTGGCTCCAGGAAGACCCTCAGCTGGTTGCCGAGGTGCTCTTTGCAGTGACCAGCATGTTAAGCTTCACACGACTGGCATATATCCTGCCAGCCCACGAATCTCTGGGAACACTACAGATCTCAATAGGGAAGATGATTGATGATATGATGAGGTCATTTATATTGGATTTCTTATATTTTTATATCTGAATATGCAGAACCAGAAGTATGTGAATTGTTTTTTTTCTCTGTTTTTTTTTAGATTTATGTTCATACTGATGATCATTGGCACCGCCTTCCTCTGTGGCATCAACAATATCTATGTTCCTTATGTCATTTCTCCAAATCTTGGCAGGTGAGAGTGGGGCATCATCTACTTCCTATTTACATTTGAGAGACTTTTACATCATCTGAAGGTAGTAAACAGTATTTCTCATTTAAATGATCTACAGAAATTTTATATTTACAACTAGCCATTACAGTTAATATCTAAGCTCTCAAAGCTTATTATTAAGCTTAATATTATGGGCTATATATAAGGGTTTGTGGTTTTTTTTTTACTCTCATTTTGAAGCTTAAGTTATCAGGTGCTATCTTCTGTGAAAGCGCTAAGAAACACATAAATGAAAAACAACAATTTCTCCAACTAAAACCCGAGCACAGACTTCCTGTTAGTCTCACAGGAACTCATACATATCAAGCCACATCCAGGGGATATATAAAGTGTACACATCCCTCTTAAAATACCAATTTGTTGTTATTAAAACTAATAAGACCCCAATAAATCATTTAAATACATTTCCCACCTTTTATGTGACCTACAACCTGTACGGTTCAATTAAAACACAACTGTTAGGGCAAGGAGTCTATCAGCATGCTACATCTTGACTTGGTGGTCCAGTTTTGTCAGCATGTGAGGGCATTTCTTGTGCACAACCATCTTCAGGGTCATCACACAGATTTTCTATAGGATTCAAGTGAAAAATTTAAATTTTCTACCGGTGAAGCCATTATCTTTTTGATTTGGATGCATGCTTAGAGTCATTGTCATGTTAAAAAGGTGAAATTCCTCTTCATCTTCAGCTGTCTGGTAGACTCCAAAAGGTCTGGGGCCAAAAGTGACAGGTATATGGAACGGTATTTACCTTCACCTTGACTAAAGCCCTGGTTTCAGCTAAAGAAAAGCAGCCTAAAAATGATACTGCCACTACCATGCTTCACTGTGGGTATGAGGTTCTTTTGGCAATGCTAAGTGCTATTTTGGCACCAAACATACATTTTGGAATTGTGGCTAAAAGGTTCAACCTTTTGTTTTTTGTTTAAAATCAGAAAAGGCTTCCGTTTTCCAACCCTACATCATAGTCCATACATAAGGACAATATAGGATCTCGTTGTCACATATAGTACACAACAAGTACTTGCCAGTACTGGAGCTTCAGCTCCTTTAGTGTTGCTGTAGGTCCCTAGGAGGTACCGTCTCTGACCAGTTTACATCTTGTCTTTTCTTTTGTTTTGCAACAAAGCTCAGTTCCTTGAAATGTAATGATTATCCTATTTTTTTCCTCTACCTTTTGATGGCTGTCTTCTCTGTGTTCAATGACATTTCAAATGCTGTGGAAATTTTTTTTGTACCCTTCCTGCAACTGATAACTTTCAACAATGAGATTCTTTGATGCTTTGTAAGCTCTTTGCAAACCATGGCCTTGGCTGAAGCAGGCAACTGAGTAAATCTCAGGAAAATCCTCTTAGGACAGCTGAACTTTATTTGGGATTAACCAGAGTCTCTAATTGATTGCAACTGTGTACCCAAGAAGACTGAATGCTGAGAATGAATCAAAAGATGCTTGAAAGTCCTAGATCAGGGGTGACACACTTATGCAACATGCTTATTGTACTGTTTAAAAAAAAATAAAAAATTTTAATGTATATTTTGCCCTAACAGATTTGTTTCCCAATTGTATTGTATAGGTGACATAACACATTAAAAGATGGGGAAAAATTGTAAAATGAATAACATCATAAACAAACCTGCATTTTAACATTGGTGTGTACACTTTCTATATCCACTGTTCAGTATATCAGTGTCCCTAATTAGCTGAGTGGATTTCTAGCAGACAGCTCACAGGGGGAGCCACCTGTCATTCAAAATACTCATGCCCCATAAAAATGCACAACTTAACTCTTAAAACACATGATTTATAAAAACATTCACTCTTCACATCTTCAAAGTGGCAGTTTTGGGCACTTTGCACTGGCTTTAAAAAGGTTAATTTGTTAAATAATAACATGATTTAACATAATGCCTGTGCCTTTCTTCACTTCCACAGGTTTAATGAGACCTTCCGCTTCCTCTTCTGGACCATGTTTGGTGTTGTAAACCAGGAGTATGTGGACATGCCACAGTTTGTGTTGGCAGAATTTGTAGGAAGGATCCTGTATGGTATCTTCACTCTTGTCATTGTCATTGTCCTTCTGAACATGCTTATTGCCATGATAACAAACTCCTTTCAGAAAATTGAGGTAAAGAATTACCATCCTCTGGTGTAACGTCTACAGCAAAAGGCGACCCCACCTCTGGGCTGTGCACTGACCAATGTGCATTTGTTTTACTTCAGGATGACGCGGACGTCGAGTGGAAATTTGCCAGGTCAAAGCTGTACCTCAGCTACTTCAGAGAGGGCCTCACCATGCCTGTGCCTTTCAACATCATCCCCTCCCCCAAAGCCATTTTTTATATTATAAGGTATGCTGCAAAAATGCATATTTTAAACTAGAAAAACAACCTTTTATTCTGATTTTTTTAAAATTTATATTTTACATTAAAAAAAAAAATTCCATTCAAGGGGCATCTTTAGACGAATCTGCTGCTGCTGCACTTGTTCCTCTGAGCAAAAATATCCCCCCATAGCCTCTATAGTAAGTGTGTATGAATTTGATTTTAGTAAAAGAATATATTATCTTTTAAATGTTACTTAATATATGTTAATTACACTCTATATGGCATTTAACATGTTTTATGCTATTGGTATTATGTAAAAAAAGTCCAGTGATAAGGGATCTGAAGATGGCCAGTTATCGTACCGTCAGCAGGTGATCAGGGCACTGGTGCAGCGCTACATTGAGTCAGCTCGCAGGGAGTTTGAGGAGACTAAGAGAAAAGGTAATGACTCTTGTAGTAAGTACCTGATTTGTTTTTGTAGGGAGGATATACCCTATATGGAAAAAGTATTGGGCCACACCTCTTAATCTTAAGTTCAGGTGTTTTCAGTTCCATTATCACAGGTGTATAAAATCAAGCACCTTGGCATGTAGTCTGCCTTTACAAACAAAAGAAGACAGAATGGATCATTTCAAAGAGGTCATTGTGCCTCTAAGTGCGAAAAAGTCTCCAACGATCTGCTGACTCAGTAACACCAGAGCTCCAAACTTTCTCTTGCATTAACATCAGCACAAAAACTGTGCTGGAAGCTTAATTTCATGGTCCGGCACCTTTTGTTGATCTAATGTTTCAATCCATATAGTGTAATTTGATCTTTTTTTTTTTTACTACTGACAAAGAGATTAAGGCTTGGGTTCCCAGACATGGGTTATATTATATATGTCAGCTCTGATTTTAGCAGATTTTCTTTTCTTCTTCTTTTTTAAGCACTGATCTCAGTTCTAAATAAATGATTAATTATTAAAATGCTTGTGGTGTGACTACAATTTTTTCTTCCCTCAGATATTGGAAATCGAATGACTGAGCTAAGCAAAGCAGTCGCCAGGATTCACAGTGATTTGAAAGTAGCCCAGCAGTATGCGATGGATGATGGACACGATACAAGCGATGCAATGACCAAGAATGGCTCCTCTGTACTGGGAAAATACATCACTGGTGCCAAGAACAATTTCAGAGGTTTTAACACCGGACAAGATGACAAATACACAGCTCTTAAGGTGACTGTGCACAGCAAAGCGGAAAAGTTGGATAAAGAAAAGCTTTACTTAGAAGCACAGATGGAATCAGACATCCAACAGAATGAGGTGGGGGGATGTAGAGAAGAGGGACAGTTTCCAGACTGTGATGTGGTGAAAATGGAGGAAGGCCGAGCTCAGGCTGAACAAGAGGAAAAGAAGGAAATTAAGTCAGACGAGATCGAGGAATCAGCCGAAAGTGAAATTAGTGTAAATAAAGTGAAAGAGGAGAATAAAGGAGGAAACAGTTTTACCAACACAGAAGAAACAATGAGGGATGAGGCCATGCATGAAGAGGCAGAAACCCTAAGTGAAGGAGGGATGAACACAGAGGGAAGAGTGACGGATGAACACATGATCTCTGCGCATGCCGAGAGCATCGAAG
This sequence comes from Benitochromis conjunctus, assembly GCA_015052645.1. Taxonomy (NCBI): domain Eukaryota; kingdom Metazoa; phylum Chordata; class Actinopteri; order Cichliformes; family Cichlidae; genus Benitochromis; species Benitochromis conjunctus. The sequence goes on from VOQK01026922.1 coordinate 12,179, forward strand.
TGAGTGACGAAAAGATAGAAACCAAAAAAATAATCAGCAAGTTCAAACACATTGAGCTGCAAGAAAAAACAGCAGCACAACCGAGCTGGATGACGGGAAGAAAGCCTGAGCATAATGTAGCAGAGACGCCTCACAATGAAAAACCTGAAAAGAAAATGATTCCTTCACCGACAGGAAGCAGCAGCTCCCAGGACACGGGCTTTGGTTCCCGAGAAGGAGAAGAATCGATTGATGGCACACCAGTGAGACCTTAACCTTTGAGCTAACCTTGCTGCCTCTTTGGTCACTTTATGCAATATCTGATAAGAGGTTTTGCACTTAGAGTCTGCAGTTAAGCAGAGAGTTTTGAGATGTCTACTTTGGGTTTTTTTTAATGTCTCAATAAGTAAACAAAGGAACAGCAGCAAAACTGTCAGTGTGCATGCAGGATATTTTCCGCTGCCTAAAAACATTTGCTTTTATGCCTTAAACTTTAGATTGCCAATCATTTGTTATGCAGTCATATTCTAAGGCTAAGGATGAAAACTGCAGACTACTGAGGCTTGCCAGCAATGCTTTCGGGCTTCTTTACCTTTAGAAAACCCCTAATAGCTACTACAAAACCCCCTCATTAAATGTGCTGGAGTTTTTGAGCAGGTTAAAGAAAGTATAGTTGAAAGTGTTAATAAATGAGCTTTAAGGATGTTTGAGTGCAGACGTGTGTGTAGCAACTGTAGCTCTGTGGATACCTTCTATGCACAACCTTGTGAAATAAGTGAAACTATTTATCAGAGAGACATCCTGCTGTTAAAGTTTTCCATTTACATTCATTGAAATAAAAGTCTCCTGTCGTTAAGTGTTGCCTCCTTTTATTTCCACCAGGCAGCTGACCTGTAACTGTTGCTACATTGTGACAATACAGGTCTTAGCTTGCTTTACACATATTTCTCCCATGAGGTCTCATGCAGGAACACACTGGCTCATTAATTCATCACCCGCAGCAACATCGGTCCCATGGCACATATCCAGACTCTTGTACTGGAAATCCACCTTGGCTTATGACCTTTTATCACAATTTCTCCTTAAACTGTGTTTTTGTGTTCTAATCATCCCAACTTAAGCCCAGCACTGCTATCCAACAGGTTTTGATGTCTTGTAGTATGACCCAAAACTTGTATCTTTGACAATAATTACGCCGAATCTCAGACCACTGGATACTGTTTTATTTTCCATTCATCTAAAATGCAGGTCAACCTGAATTCATTAATATGACCACATGAAACTAAAAGAAATATTAATTCATTATAATCTATTAATTCTATACAAAACATGCATGCAGCACTTCATGATGTAAAAAACTGAACAAAACAGAAAAAAAATAATAATTTTAAATCCAGAAAATATTAAATTATAAAAACTGTAAATATTTGTAATCTGAAGACTGACATATGTAAACCACACGTTACATCACATACAGATTAAAAGCACCAAGTGTTTCAGAAACGCAGAGGTTTAAGTGGGGAAGCTGAGGTGATTTAGGAATGTGATTGTCTGAGCGTAGCAAACTTCATTTAAGAGCCACACATCAGGCATTCATCTTTGTTTGCTAATGAACAGACCATGGCTGCGGTGTTGCGCTCTTTGGTCTCCTCCTCCGCGCTCTTAGCTGATTGGGCCTCCTTCAGTTTCTCTTTGTTCAGGGTGAACTGAATGGGGTTGGCAGCAGGCTTTGTCCGCAGGTAGTACATGCCAGTTTTCAGGCCCTGTGGGGAAGGGAAAAAATTGTTTCAGGCACCGTTTAGATATTTCTCCGTTTCCACCTCAGTCATGAATCAGTTGGTCCTAACTTACCAACTTCCAGCCATAGAAGTGCATGCTACTAAGTTTGCCATAGTTTGGCTCAGCAATGTGAATGTTAAGTGACTGGCTCTGGTCAATGTATGCACCACGATCTGCTGCCATCTTGAGGACAGTCTTCTGGGAGATTTCCCACACAGTTTTATACAGCTGCTTCAGATCATCTGGGATCTCATCAATGTTCTGAAGAGAAGATGGACAAATTCACATTTTATTTGTGAAGTCAGGTTTAATTATAGGAACAATTGGAGCAGTGAAATGGAACAACTGAATAAGCCTTTTACCTGGATGGATCCATTATGAGCTATGAGCTGATTCTTCATGTCCTCGTTCCACAGTCCTCTTTCTGTGAGGTCTTTCAGCAGGTGAGGATTTACAATCTGTAGGACAGGTTGAAAACACACATAGCAGCCTTGCCTTTGCTGTGCACATGACTCAACACACTGTACGGCAGATGCATTCAGCACTCACCTGAAACTCTCCTGAAAGCACCCTGCGGGTGTAGATGTTGCTGGTGTATGCCTCGATGGACTCATTATTGCCCAGGATCTGGGCAGTGGAAGCTGTGGGCATTGGGGCCAAAAGCAGGCTATTCCTCACGCCATGCCTGAGGATGGACAGGAGTAAGAACTACGGCCTCCACTTACAGTTAACATAAGCTGTAAATTGAAAACCACAAAGGGAGGCATTCAGGAAAACTTACTTGGCAATCTTCTCCTTTAGTGCTTTCCAGTCCCATAAATCTGTTGGGGTCTTATTCCACATTTCATACTGAAGGATCTGACAAAAAAAAATAAACCCAAATGTCTTTGTTAGGTTTTGATCTCAAACTGATAAAATGCATCCCAGGATGGTTTTGAGACACTGTGATATCTACTCACTCCTTTGCTGACAGGAGAGCCAGGGAAGCTTTCATAAGGGTCGAGCTCTGCTGCCAACTCACAACTGGCCTCCAGGGCAGCGTAGTAGATGGTCTCAAAGATCTGAATGTTGAGCAACTGGGCCTCTGGGCTTTCAAACGGATAGCGCATGAGGATAAAGGCATCAGCCAGACCCTGCACACCAATTCCAATTGGCCTGTGACGCTTGTTAGACCTTTCAGCCTGTAAAGAAGGACGGAGAGATTAGCTGTTTACAGAGAGCTCATGAGACCCAGCTGCATGGCTGCAACACCAGAAAGGAAGTCATACCTCAGGCACTGGGTAGTAGTTGATATCAATAATCTTGTTCAGGTTCTTGACAATGACTTTGGTAACAGATGCAAGTTTCTTGAAGTCATAGGTCTTTTCTGGTGTAACGTACATGTTGAGGGCGATGGAAGCCAGGTTACACACTGCAACCTGAGTTAGGAGAACAAACCAAACTGAAAACAAGTTCTGTCAGAATTATACACACAGTTGTATCAAAAAGCTAATTTTGTTGTGACCAGTATATCTTCTACCCCTCACCTCTTCTTTGCTCGTGTACTCTACGATCTCTGTGCACAGATTGCTGGATTTGATGGTGCCCAGATTTTGCTGATTACTCTTCCTGTTGCAGGCGTCCTTGTAAAGCATGTAGGGTGTACCGGTTTCTGTCTGCGACTCAATGATGGTGTACCACAGCTGCTGAGCCTTCACCACACGCTTAGCCCTGCCCTCCTTCTCATATCTGAGAACCAAGACCATCATTGGGACAGGTTAGCACTAAAAAAAATGAGCCGTTTTTGTTGAGAAGCGAGTTTGTTGTGCTGATCTCACCGAGTGTAGAGCTCCTCAAACTCCTCCCCCCAGCATTCATCTAATCCAGGACATTCACTGGGACACATGAGAGACCAATCCTACAATCACAGCAGAAGAAGGATAAGATTTGTTCCTATTCAGCATTTAGGAAAAACTAAAACCTTAAAGTCAACTCTGGCCAGCATGGGGTTTCCTCCAGTAATCACCTGATTGGTTTCCACTCGCTTCATAAAGAGATCTGGGATCCACAAGGCGAAGAACAGGTCCCGCGCCCTCTGCTCTTCTTTACCCGTGTTCTTCTTCAACTCCAAAAACTCGAACACATCATAATGCCACGGCTCGAGGTACACAGCGAACGCCCCGGGTCTCTGAAGTAAACAAAAACCGAGCCATGCAATTAGCACCATTTTATTTACACTGTTAATACACATGATAAATCTGATCTTTACCTTGTTGCCACCCTGGTCAACATAACGTGCTGTGTTGTTGTACACACGAAGCATAGGAACCAGCCCGTTAGAAGTGCCATTAGTCTTTAAGAAACAAAACAAACATGCACCACTTTAAGTAAAAAACAAAACACGTGGCATAAATAAAGCAACTCATCAAAGTTTTACTCACCCCAGCAATGTAGCTGCCTGTTGCTCTGATACAGCTAACTGCCAATCCAATACCTCCAGCTGATTTCGAGATGAGCGCGCACTGCTTCAGCGTGTCATAAATACCATCAATGCTGTCATCCATCATGGCTAGCAAGAAACAACTGCAGAAATCCAAACAGTATATTAAAAAACAAAACTCCCCACAGTATCAGAGTGTACCAGCAGCCTCAATTATAAATTCTTTACCTGGACAGCTGGGGCTTGTTGGTGCCAGCGTTGAACAGCGTAGGAGAAGCGTGAGTGAACCACTTCTCTGACAGCAAGTTGTAGGTCTCAATGGCTGCATCAATGTCACCTTTATGAATCCCGACTGACACTCTCATTAGCATGTGCTGGGGTCTCTCAGCAACTACAGAAAGACGTTAAATAGTTACCAACTAATGGCCTGCATTCATAAACATGCTTATCAATAAGTTATAGGGAATTTTAATCTTACCTTTGCCATTAATCTTCAACAAATACGATCTCTCAAGAGTCTGTCAGAGCAAAAAGCACAAATTAGATTCATAATGATAGTGTATGTACAACAGGGGTCAGAGAGAAAAAAAAATACCAATAATTTCAATATTTTATTAAATAATGAAAATAGTTTTTTTTCACGTTGTTTGGTCTTTGCAACTTGTGGTGACTTTTGAGGGTGTTAAACACTCATGAATGCGTTGTGGCGAGGTTGCTTGATGGGAGGCAAATTTTCTTCAATCACTCTCAGAGAGATTGTGGAAGGCTTGCAAATGACATGTTGCCAATTTACAGAAGGTTTTAGTGACAGCGTTGGTTTAGCAAAAAACAAACAAACAAAACCCCCCCGATATATTTCTTTTATTGGAGGAAACATACTGACAAAGTTTAGTTGAAAAAAAGTGATAAACTGCAGTATATGTTGAAGTATTGTGATAATATGTGTGTCTGGTGGTCACCCACCTCTAATGCACAAGATGCTAAATGTAAGGTAAAATAAGAAATTACCTTAAACCCGAAGAAGTTGTAAGAGAAATCTCTGTCAAAAATGATTGATGAGTTGAGGCGCTGCAAAAAATAGAGGAAAATGTGCTTAAAAGCTACACCAAACTTTAACTGTGAGGAAAAGAACAAATCATAAAATCAAACCTGACTTACAGCCTTGTTTTCAAGGACAATGTCCAGCGTCTCCTTGGAGATCATAGGGGAGTGACGTTTATTTAAAGGGTTGACATAGTTGTAGAGATCTTCCATAACGTCTACACAAGCAAAGGGGATTATCAGTTCAATATTAGTACTCGTTATTCAAGTGTTACTAAGTAACTTCCTTTGTGCAGCATTATTAGTTACCAAAGATGTGCAGCAGTATGATTTCAATGTAAAGTCATACCTATAGATACATTTCATAAAATGCACAGAAATTCAAGAACTGGGTGCAGAGCAGGGATGTCAAACATAAGGCCTGGGGGCCAGAATTGGCCTGGAAAAGACTCCAATCCGGTCCACTGCATGGTAGTGCATAGATTTTGAAACTGTAACTGTAACTTTAGAAGTTTTGCAGCGTTTCTTAATGATAAAGACTCTACTGCTATTCATACTACACCAAAGTAATTAATTAAAAGATCAACAACTAAATTACATAAAAGTTCCTGTTTTTCCACTATAGAACTTTGCACTTTGAACCACTAGAACTTTTTTTTTGTGCATGTCATTTTTCAGATTTGTCATGTAGTTTCACCGAGCCAGCCTACTTAAGATCAAAGTGTCCCAGTTTGTGGCCCACAATAAAAAATGAGTTTGACATCCCTGCTGTAGAGTATTTCATTTCTTCTAGTAAATCAGCACTCACCACTGAATACTTTCTTGGTCTCTTTGTGCAGGTTAGACACAGCGATGCGTGCAGCCAGGATTGCATAGTCTGGATGTTTGGTAGTGAGAGTGGCAGCAGTCTCTGCCGCCAGAGTGTCGAGCTCCACTGTGGTGACTCCACTGTACAAACCCTGGATCACCTTCATGGTAATCTGGGCCTGCAGAAACACAAGATATTAGCTTTCACATTAATTCATCACCTGACCATTCTTTGTCTCTCTCTCTTTTTGGGGGGGCATGTCTTCAACTTACAGGGTCCACAAAGTCACTATTGAGTCCATAGCAAAGCTTCTGAACGCGAGATGTGATTTTATCAAAGGAAACTGCCTCCTGGCGTCCGTCTGAAAAGAAAAAAAAAAACCCCACACAAATTTAATTCACTTGTCTTCAAACTCGTTGGGTCATTTATCTGCAGTAAAGTGTCCTCAGAATAGCTCATTAGTATAACTTAAGTGTTAAACACACCACATATCACCGTCTAATCGACTCTAATGCTCAATTTATTCATTTGCTCAGAGGCTCCCAGCGATCACCTGCCTAACCAGTTAGTATCAACAAAGGCGACACCTCGCTGCTGCTGCGCGCCAAACAAACAGATGATAAAAACACGTCAAAAGCACACACACACACACACACATCTGTCATAGAAGGAGACCTGTGGACATGGTGTAAAACAGCGGAAAAAGCTGCTGAACAATAGTTATGCATTTACAATTTCAGGTGTCCGCCTCTATTTTGAATAAAAATGTTACATTCAATTTAAATGACTAAAAATAAAGAAGGACAAAACAACGTAAGAAACCGGGAGAAAAAACAGCAACCGGTTATCTGTCCGCTTTTTCTGCCCTTTCATAACTCGAGTCTTTGTTTGGTGTCTCGACGGAAACACCACACACAAAAACAAAAGCACCTTTAACATGTGTTTAACACACACACACACACACACACACAAAACACGCGATATTTCATTGTGCTATTGTACTGCAATTTAAATACATTTCAAGGCTTTTTTCCCCCACGACTGTACCAAGGCCGGTGACCGGGTTTGCTTTAAGTGCAACAACCTCTTTGACAGAGGAAGTATTAAAGTTAGCTACAGTACCTCGTTTAATAACATGCATGATGACGAATGAAGCTGCGGATCTCCTCGGAAAGCAGGTGCTGGTGGTATCTTCTCAGTCGGATGCTGAAAATGAGTTAAAGAAACTGTGGCGCAAAGTAGCTAACAACAAGGTTATAAACCCTGCGAGAACAATCAAGCATCACAGTAGAATCAAACTGAGCGCCAAAGAGCCCCGAACCAGTTACACAAAAGTGTGTCAGCCAATCATATGAGACCAATAGACCTCTAAACCAATCACAATTCATCACCTTTTACATTTTCCGGTGGACTCTTTCCGGACCAAATCTGGCGGGATACTTTCAAACAGAAATTCTTATAACATGCAATTATGTGATTCTGCAACAGGACTGGCTCGTCCGTGCAGTTTGGTGACATGTTTAAACGACAGTAAACGTCTTGAAAAGTAGAAACAAGTAGTAACACCGAATTTCATATTTATGTGTGCCACAAGCATAGAGCTAGGAATCTGTGTAGCAGATGATCTGCAGCTTCTTTCAGTCTGCAGTGTTACAACAATAAACGCTGATACAGTGAATCACTTTGTTGCACTTTCAGCTACATTTTACACTCTCCTATTGAGGCAAATAACACCTTATGGTTTGTACATTGCAGAGGACAGATGTTGAAGATGGACCTGCCATTCAGGAGAAGAGAAAGACCACAGAGAAGATTTGTGGATGTAGTGAAGGACATGCAGAGGATTAGTGTGACAGAAGATATATATATATATATATATATATTTT
>VOQK01026922.1:21600-32841 GCA_015052645.1 Benitochromis conjunctus
AATGTCTACTTGCATCTATTATTCATATACCTTATTTAGCAGATGACAAATAGAGGAGTCATCAACAGTTCTTTTTTTGAATAAAGGGATAGTAGCTTAACAAGCTCAACAACATGGGAGGGACTACCTGTTAAGCACGTTGAGTATATTTTAATAGAGTCCTTGTTGTTTAAATATAGATATTTCAGGATGAATTTGCCTTTTATCTTGCTACTCAACCAAACTTAAATGTTTCAATCCCATTGCAGTTTTTTTAGCTGCTCTATAATTGGTATGCAGCGTAAGATCTGGGTGTGTAAAGCCAACTGTGTAAAAGGTGATGCAAATCCTGCAGTTCGGTGGGATTGAGTTGTTTTATAGGAGTTTTAAAACGATTCTATGATCAGTGCACATCATATGTTTCAATTTCAAAAAGAAGAGTGTAATTTCATACAAGCTGCTACTTTGATAATTTTACTTTATTTTTTTTAAACAATGCCAATAATAACTTCTTTTTCTCTCTCTTTCTTTAGTATGATTTGTCCAAGCTTTCACAAGAAGAAAAGTGGAGGTTAGTTTTATTTTATTATTTTAAGGGATTGAAAAATCGGATGTTGATTTTCAAATATTTTTATACATACAATGTGTTATAGTTGTGTTGAAAAGAGAAAATGATAGAATGATTCTGTTTTAACTTACCTGTAACGTCTTTAACAAATTAGTTAGCAGCTTAATGTAATAATGCCGCTTGACTCAGCATGACTATCTGCTTAGCCGTGATGCATACGCTGCTACAGACAGTGCTAAGACTGTTGTACACGGTGTAGTCAGAGGTGTAATTTATCTTTTGAACAAACTGTGAGGACACCATTTCTAAATTACTCATCCCTTTTTTTTTTAATATCTTCTGCAGCGATAAAAAAAAAAAAGAGATTGGACAGTATACTCATCCATCTGCTGACCAATGTCAAGGAGATGACTAATCTGTATAACAAAATGTTTTGTACTTGAAGATGCAGAGTTGATCTTGAAATGACTTTTACACATTAGTACGCAAGGTTTGTTTGTGTTTTGTATAAGGCATCGCAATCTAATCAAGCTTGCCAGTTGTTGAATTAAGTTTGTTTGTTTTGTTTTTTTTCCACAGGATGGACCATGCAAGAATGCATGCTAAACACAAAGGCCATGAGGCCATGCACGCAGAGATGGTGCTGATCCTCATTGTCACCCTGGTCGTCGCCCAGCTAGTCCTCGTGCAGTGGAAACAGAGACATCCAAAGTCATACAATGTAAGGCACAAAAGTGCACAGTACAAAGTAAATGCTGTGGTTCTTATGGTTTTCTTAGTTCCTTAGAGATACTGTAATTTCTTATCTATATAAAGTCATCTGTCATATGTTTGTGTTTTTGTATTTGCACAACATAAAATGTTGTGTTGTGGAAATAACACAACATGATGGTAGTCAGGGCTACATGCGTGTTCTAACGTTGCACACTTTGCTGCCTTGTAGTTGGTGACTCTGTTCCAGATGTGGGTAGTTCCTCTCTACTTTACTACCAAACTTCACTGGTGGAGGTTCCTTACCACGTGGTTTATCTTCTCCGTAATCACAGCGTACATTTCCTTCCGTGCTACCCGTAAGCCACTGGCCTGCACCACACCGAGGTAAAGCCATTGTTTACCCTCACACATTCCTGGAAATAGACCCATTCCTCTCTCTGTATGGGAACTGAATTGTCAGGAAAATATTCTGCTATATTCTGATTCAACTTTTTGGTCTGTGTAGGTTGGTGTACAAGTGGTTCCTCCTGCTGTATAAAATCAGCTATGCCACAGGAATAGTTGGCTACACTGTCGTCATGTTTACACTTTTTGGTATTAACCTAATATTCAGGTATGTATTGTACATTAATGCAATTTTAAAAAATATCAGTAGATGTTAATCTACTGCGATTAAAGCCCTTCAAATGGCAGACTATAGAAATATTATTTTCAGTGTAACATGTTCTTTTTCATTTTTAAATGTACATGGTTCTGCAATTGGGTGGATGCATCCTCTAGCACTTGGCTGCCACTAGATGGCGCTGTTCTCCTTATTACATTTCCTTTCTTCCTTTGTATTTGTCCATCTGTGTGATTTGGTTTTTGCTAATTTATATAATGAAGTACTTAATGTTGCACACACTGCGATTAAAGAATTTTCCAACATAACTGAGAGCTGAGAGGATTACAAGACGAAGCTTTAGTGAAAAGTATCTGTCTACACGGCTGACTGCTTTGATGATGATTTTCCCTTTCACCAACTCTCTTTCAACTTTCCGAGTTTATTAAACCTGCCTTCTTTAACAGGCCTCAGTGGGGGTGCTTTCATAAAATGTCATTTTCAGTTAGAAAATGTCATCCTTTGTCTGTTCTGCGTCACAAAGCGGCGTTTACACACGAAACGTAAAAATGCTACAGATGCATAATTTTACAAATTCAGATCCGACTTACAGAAACTGATATCACTGAATATGATTTGATGTCCTGGGATCATTATAGGAGGATAGGTTTTTAACTATTTTTAATTTTAGCTTGGTGAAATATATTTATTGATTTAATGATTTTTTTTATTTTATTTTATTTTTTTTAATTATTAAGGTGAGCCAAAGTAAAACAAAAAATTGAAATTTTATAGTCTAGTCTTTCACCCAAAATGTAAAGCATTTGTCTGTCTGACGGAGCAATCTGAACTTCATGTTGAATAAAGCTGCAACATTATGAGCTGACTTCAGTACTGTGTTCTCTGTCTAGGATAAAGCCAGAGGATGCCATGGACTTTGGTGTTTCACTCCTCTTCTATGGACTGTACTACGGGGTCCTGGGAAGGGACTTTGCCGAGATGTGTGCGGACTTCATGGCTTCAACCATTGGCGTAAATGCACCAATTTAAAACTGTGTATATTTTCTCTTGGCTGTAACCTTAAATTTAATGTAGCTTTTTCCCTCCCCCAGTATTACAGTGCATCTGGCATGCCAACCAAACACCTCTCAGACAACATCTGTGCTGTGTGCGGTCAGCCCATCCTTGTAGATGTCAGTGAGGAGGGGATAATTGAGAACACTTATCGATTATCTTGCAACCACGTGTATCCTTCCTGTGACATTTACTGACACATTTTCATGCTTTTAATGGTTACCCGTGAAAGAGAAGTTCAGGTGCGTGATGGAGAATTCTCTTGCTATAAATGGTATAGTCATGGGTTTGTATGGAACTACACTGTGTACTCAATCAACAGCTCAAAGAGGAATTGCCAGGGTTTACCTGACCTTTATGCCAGACTGTTGACGTCTCTGTTACTTCCCCGAGGATCTGTTATGTTCTAAATGATACGCCGTGCCATTTCAGTCTTTGTGTTGTGTTTTGTTTGTTTTTTGGATAAAGTTTGACGGTTTCTTTGATTTATTCTTTATAGGAAATCAACTTTCTAGTTAAAATGCTGTTTAAAATGTACCTTTATCTTTAACATTGGAATTATTAACTTACCAAAAGATGCGACCAGAATTACATTATTCACACCTGAAAATTATTCTTTTAATACACATGAAAGCAACACCAGGTTTAGATTTTTTTTTTATTTATTTTTTTAATTAACACGTATTTGCAAACTGAAGTGTAATTATTAATTAACAGTGCAGCACAAGTGTCTCGCCCTACAGTGCAGTGCTGTCTGTAGTTAAACCAGCTCAGGAAATGATCGTTTTTCCTTAAATTGTACCATAGTTTTGTATAAATAATTCAGTATCAGCTGAAATGTTGTCCTTTTGACTGGTATTAATGTTGGATGAATGTTCAAAGATGTCCGAGTATTCAGTATTTGAGCCTTAACTTTAAATCCAGGTTCCATGAATTCTGCATAAGAGGATGGTGTATCGTCGGGAAGAAGCAGATGTGCCCGTACTGCAAAGAGAAGGTGGATCTGAAGAGGATGTTCAGTAATCCGTATCCTTTTTATTCTGGGATTCTGTCTGCATTAGTTTAATTTTTCAGCTAAATATTGAATGATTCCTGAATTAGTTGTAATGTCAAAGATTCAAATGAAACAATAAACAAACTTTCTGCATAGAAATGTTGACAAAAACAGACCCTGCAAAGAGGAGGCTCAAGTTTTTGAAGCATGACAGATGAGATCACTGAAACCTAATTATGCCAAGTCACGGCATAGTTTTTTTTATTTTCTCCTGTTATCAAAGTGGAAATCTTCACAGCCAAGTTTAGGAGGGTTATTTCAGATTGCTAAGCGCAGGCTAATTAAAACAAACAAAACCAAAGCATATGTTGTATACTAAGTTCCTGTTCCTTTGTGTGGGTTGGAAAGAGACTTTATATAACTGTCAAATTCATGTTTTATATAATAATCAGTGGTTTCTCAGGAGCTAATGAAGGCTTCTGCTTCCTTGACCTCTTTATCGTTCTCCCGTTTATTTATCATTTCTGATTGTTGTCGAGGGTTATTTCCTTAACCATTTCTATACTAGCTGGGAAAGGCCGCACGTCATGTATGGACAACTTTTAGACTGGCTTCGGTACTTGGTGGCCTGGCAGCCTGTTATTATTGGATTTGTGCAAGGAATCAACTACGTCCTGGGTCTGGAGTAGCCGGCCGAAACCGGCAGAAACGGACACACATGCCATGTGGAGAAGATTATGCACTGGCTCAAAAAGACTGAGGGCCTAACATTGAACTAAAACACCAATTTAAAACAAAAAAAACAAAAAAAGTGTCTATACTTTTTGTACATATTTATAGGCACATATCTGTATTTGCAGTTTATTTGAATTTTATTAGTAACCTCAAATTGGATGTCTGTCTCATTTTCCCAGGATTTGCATCACAGAGTTGCATCTTAATGAGTGGTCTGTGTATCTCATGGCCTAGTAAAGCGGTTGTTGAAATCATTAGAGGGGGTTTTTACTAATTTATGTCTTAAGTGTTAAAAGGTTAAAGGATCATGCTGGAATGTGTCATCCTCGTGTCTGATGGTTATCAAACATGAGTAAAAATATTTGCTCGGGGCTCCTAAATATATGAACGCTGTATCCACCGCCATTAGTTTCGCAACTGCTTTGGTTACAATTCCTGCTTCACATCGGTTACGTATTTTGACCACAAGTGGCACCAGTTTCATAAGGGCCTGTCATACGCCTCATGGAGCCAAGTCGTCGTCATATGTCTGAAAGTGCTACTCATATTGGAAGAAACGGTACCTCCTACATTTACGATGGAAATTCTAGTGTTACTGGAATTCATGATGTCCTCTTTTTAGGGAAACGCCTATCTTTAGCCAAGTAGCAACAGAGTCATGTTGGTTTGACCTTTATCCAGTGTCTCAGCGTATGTGAGTGCTAAATTAAATTCCCCCTGCGTTGCCTCGGTGTAGCAGAGATGATGATGATGATAAGGGAGGCAAATTTAAGCCAACTGTGTGTGGAGAGAAATAAAGTCAAATTATGATGTAATTGGACTAAAATCCATCAAAAGTATTAAAATTAAATTTGAGATTTGGGTGAAAAACATCCCAGAATGATCCTTTAACCAGTGAGCATGCAGATTGGGATGGTCTTACTTTCACGTGGTATGTGCATTATCTTCCATCCTGAAATTTCTGGAAGAGAATGGTTGGTAATCTTTTTGCGGGTATCCGTCAGACTAAATGCATAAAGCAGTTGTTTTAGGGCCCGTTTGTGCACCTCGCCACCAGCTTAAATGGTAAAAGGACTGTGTGTAACCAGACCAAATGTGATCATTTTGTTTTGATCCAGATCGATTAATAAATGTCATTTGGTTTCGATCATGTGTGTTTCTATAAGTCTTGTGAGGTGGCATTCACAACCATCCATGATGTGACAAATAAGGAGATGAAGAATTAGTCAGCACATCTCATTTGTGCAAACACTGTGTGGGTGAAGAGGAAGTAAATTGTGTGTGCGTGTCATATATATAGTAATGTGAAACACTGGTCAGCAGCAAAAGACTCACACAGGAGGAATCAATATGAAGCTCTCATCTGCTGTCAAAGGTAAGGACTTATTATGATACCAAGCAGTTTGTTTTTCTTTGCATTATATTCGTTGTTGAACGTTTTGTGTGTCTCTAACAGTTCTGGGATCTCTGTGTCTGCTGCTCGTTGATGGATTTCCAGGTACAGAATAGTTACGTGGTAGATAAAAGGTTTATTTTTGTCCAGTAAGATTTTGAACCTTAGTATGTTTTGCAGTTTCTGAAGATGAATCTCCAGAGATAATTGGGCCAGGCCTTGTCCAAATAAAAACCCGTCCAGGTAACACATCAAGCCTCTTTTGATAGGACAAGCTGTGTTGCTGTGAAACCTTTCTTAAACGGCTCCTGCGTGGATGTGTTCTGCCTCCTAGGTGCACTGCTGGTGCTTCACTGTGATGCGTTTGCAAACTGCGAGGACGATGAGACTCTTATTTACTGGCTTGTCAATGACACCTTCCCCGAAGACACCCCCAGCAGCAACAGGATAACAGAATCTAATGAGTGAGTATCTTCGTTACAATTGCAGTGGAAGTTAACATTTAAGCACAATTCAAACAGTCTGTAGCTGGGCTGTAATGGCTGTGTTTTCATTAGATCTACTCTAGAGGAGGGGGCAATCCTTCAGAGGAGTTTGCTGTTGAAGAACATCACATCCGAGGACCTAGAATCCAACTTCACGTGTGTTGTGACAAATGCTGTGGGAATGGCCCAAAAGCACATTAAATTAATAGCAACAAGTGAATGACTGAAGATACTGAATGACGGCTGTGTAAAAGATCTCGAATTTCTCTCCTCTGTCTCGTCGTGATATAAGTCATGTCTGTCAAGAGTCAACAATGAATGTCAGCATTTTCATGTAATACTTTTGTTTGGCAACGTGTGGATGAACTCTGCTGAAGATCTGGATGGTGCAAACCCTGCACTCCAGGTACCCTCAAAGGTAACGCAAGTAGCTGCTGCGGGTCGTCGGAACACTCTGCTTGTATGAATCTGACAAACATACAGAGGCGCCATCTGATGTAGCGCTGTTGTGGTCCATTTATAACTCTGTTACACTACCCACATTACAGTCATGTAGATGACTGCGCCACACTTCAGAATGTGCACTGAATGTTGTTTTCTATGCCTGTGTACGGTTCCTGTACTTGCTGAAAAAAATAGTGACAATTAAATTTGTATACTTTTAAACCAATAATCATGTTTCCCTTGAGAGTTACTGTTATTCGCACTTGGATGTTTGAAATAAACCGATCACTCACTATTCCTAATAATACTGGAGTAAAGCATGTCCACAGTCTGTACAGCAGAGGTCAGCGAAGCAGCTCGGTTCCTCAGCCTTGTTTAGTTGGGGACCAGATCTAGTTTTATGGGTGCAGTGAACATGCAAACGTCTAAGTTGTGTTGAATCTTTTTCAGATTCATGCTTGAAAGCAGATGTACCTTTTTCTATTGATAAATAGCAGCTTGTTTGATAAAAAAAAAAAAAACTGTACAAGTTTAAATTAACATTGTTTCTGCGCTTGAGTTAAAACTGCTAGTTATCAAATATCACTGGGTCTTTATATTGATACCTGAAGCCGATTCATGAGAAATTCTGCAAATATTTTGAGTCAAAGGAAAACTTCAAACGTCTGTGTGATGAGAGCAACTGGGGCTGATGCTGTAGTGATTAACGCTACAGGAGTCCAGATTTTATTTAGTTTAAGCTATAAAAGAACTCCTTAAATGTAATTATAGCATAGCTCAGAAATGTGTTTGTAGCTGGTTTGACAGCTGCTAAAATGTTGATTGCCAAAAGGTGGAAACCTCAATTGCTTACTCAGTGGCAATGGATATTCCTTATGAACTGTCCATAACCAGAAGCCATGTAGCAATAAAGACGCAGTTAGACTTCAGGCCCGTGTTGTGGAGAATTTTAAGTGTTTATTGTATTATCTATTGCTCTTTGGCTGTTCATCTCCCCTTTCTTGTTTGCATTTTGCCTCTTTCCTCCTTTTAGAACACTTTTTTTTCTTTTTTCCTCTAGTTGTTGTGGTTCTTTGTCCCCCCCTTCGACATTACGGTTCTATGTTCATGTTTGTCTAAAAACAACAAAAAATGTGATCACAAAAAAGTGTAATTACTGCATGAGCAACTAAATAATACAAGCAGCCAACAAGCAGTTAGAATAAACACAGAGTAAAACCATTAGTCAGACTAAACACTTTTATTATAATAATGCTCATTATGTTATTTTTTAAGCAGATTTTAAAGTTAACTTATTTTTTTAGACTAACACATTTCAGGCACAGCCACAGCAGCAACACAACCCCACACCTGACAAAAAAATGTACGCATATCAAAAATCTTTGATCCTATGTAGGATCAAAGATTTTTGTGTAAAAAAACAAAACAAACTTCCAATATAAGGCACTTTAATCTCAAACCTTTTCTAAAACAAACATCACATCATCCTTCTTCTTTAAAATCTTCGGTTTACACATCTTTGAACGCCTGATGATTTTAAAAGTCTAAAAATAAGCATATGCGCCCTTTAACTCCCTTAAACTCAGTAGTGTTTATGTTGGCTGAACACTGATCATGTTGTCATAATGTAGAGAGACTGCAGCAGTGAATACTTGGGCTTGAATAATTCTACACAGTCGTCAGTGTTTAACAGTCAGTTAAACTGGATACTGAGCCCGATGATCGTGACCCCAGCTCTTCCAGGCAGCAATGCAAGTTTTTATTTTTTTTCATCCTCTTCCTGATGAGAGCAGCAGCATCTTCAGTGGCAGTTGGCCACTTTAAGGGAGAGGTGAAGAAGGGCTGCAGAAGTTCCTGGTTGGTTTTAAGTGTCATTCCGAACAGGAAACGCAGGAAAATGTCCAATCTGCTGTCCTCATACTGCAGACTCCTGTCCACAGCATCCTTGTACATCTCCGAGGCTGTGTGCCCCCTCAATATCCCCTTGACCTTGTTTTTCAGTTTGTCTTCGAAAATGTTCTTCCCGAGGTTTGTGAAGGTGAGGAATACATAAAGAGCAGCCAGGTACTCCTGCATGGTGGGGTGGATAAAGCTCAAGACATTCTCGTGGAACAGCACGTATGGCTTTGTGACATACTGCGTGCACAGGCCTGTGTAGGGCACTGCCTCCTGATCGTTGATGTCATTTTCTTTCCAGTCAATCTGTGCTATCTTGAACTGGCCTTGTTCCAGCATCGAGAAGGCCAGCTTTCCAAGTTTCATAAGAAAGTCTCTCTCTTTATCCACGCTGTTTTCTGGGGCTCTCCATTTGCGATGCTGACGCAGGAGTGCAAACAGCAGCTTTGTGTACATATAGGTGATGCTCTTTGGCAGCTCTGCCTGCATCCCCTTTTCTTTAAATACGTGCTGGCACTCATTGGCCACTATAGAGCAGAACAAGGGCAGGTGGCACATGACCCGGAGGGTTTTGGTAGAATTGACATATTCAATAACTCGAGCTGCTTGGTTTGAGTCCTTAAACCTCTTCTGAAAGTACTCGTCCCGTTGAGGGTCACGGAAACCAAGCACTTCTATCTCATCGTAGTGCGCATCCCATGGGACGCAGGCGCGTACATATGGCCGAGTAGTGACCAAGAACAGGCCGCGGTAAAGCAGCCTCGCTCTCATGAGGTTGACCACGATGACCTTCAGAGTGCTGGTGTCTGTGGGGTCACTCAGAAGCTCTGTGTTCTCAAAGTCAATCTTCCAGTGGTACTCATCCAGACCGTCAAAGACAAACATCATTTGGCATTCGTCGCACCTGTAATCCTCATCTCTCAGTTTTTCTGTTGCCGGGTAGAGTTTTTTCACTATGTCTGCCAAGGAAAGTTTTTCGCCCTCAAACTGTTTGAGTTCTCTGAATGGCAAAGGAAACAAGAAAGTCACGTGCGTGTGTGCTCGTTCTTCAATCCAATCGAGGACTAACCTTCTGACTGCCATAGACTTCCCTGATCCTGCCACTCCAGTGAGCAATATAAACCTCGAGCTTGACTCCGCCAGATAATTAGGAGTTAAAATATCTGCAGTAGAAAGCTGCTTGGGTGCTTGCTGGTTGCTGTCCAGCTTTTTTATTTTCATGACCTCGTGTTCGATATTGGGGCCATTATCACACGTGGAAACAATATTGAGGGTAGTGTGGACATCGTCAAAGGGCCTCTTCTCACCACCAACATCCTCACATACTTCACCGTATTTCTGCTTCAGAGACTCAGCTAAATCGTAGCGTACTTCATCTGAAAAAAAGAAAATGTGCACACGTGAAGACGTTTGTGCAGATGTTCCATCCATTGCTTTCATTAAGGTTAAATTAACAGCAACAAGACATTAAGGCATACTCGAGGACACTTACTTCTGAGGCACAAAATGTCGACATAGTCGACCAGCTTCTTTTTCCCCATCTCGGCCAGAAGGGTTTTGGTGATCTGGAAAGAATTTTCAAGGCTGTAACACTCGAGTAAGCGGTCGACCAGGTCCAATATGTCTGTGTTTTGTGGAGGAGTGTTGAACGACTGCGGGTAATACTTCCACAGCATCCTTTTAAATGCCATAAGGTCCAACTCTGACAGCTTTCCAAGGATTTTTGAGATAGCCTAAACCCAAAACAGCAGTCAAATTTAATTATGTCTATATAATGTTTGTTTTAATCTTTAACATAAAATGGACAAAGGCAAAAAAAGAACAGTGACTGACCTTGAAAGTGGATGAAACTGTTAGAGACGGATGCCTATTCACACTTGTGCTTTCGATTAACTTGTTTGTGTCAGAAGATTCAGCAACATCCTCTTTGCTCCTGACCCTAGTGAGGTCACAGTGAAAACGTGGCAAAATATTTTAGTGACAATATTGAAAAAAGCCACACATGTACAAGTTCTGACCCATGGATGTGTTTCTTACTTGCGAGTCTTCTTTTCACAGTCGTCACTGTCAACGGAGTAACAGCTAGAGTATGAATCCGCTCTCTCTCGGCGGACACTAAAAACGGGGAGACAAAGCTGTGTTTAAACAAAGTGTTTCACTCTTTTTCCAGGAATTCATTTAACGAAGACAGATTTCGTCCCCTCTGAATATTCTTATGTGAAAAGCTTGTGTATTTTTTGGATAGGCTGCTTGGACTATTAATCCATCTTCTTCAACTGGAAAGTACTTTGGTTTAACTTTGTTTTGGGTTTTTTTTTTTCTCCTTTAAAAAAAAAAATTTTTTTTTGTTTTAAATTT
>VOQK01026926.1:17288-41337 GCA_015052645.1 Benitochromis conjunctus
AAAAGTCAAAATGACATCAAATTAAAAACTAATTACAAAATATAAACCTTTAATAACTCTGGCTCCCACTGACTTCCATTGGCAGATCTTCTTTTAAAGCCTGTGACTTGTTGCCTGTCACAGTCTCGAGGTTTTCCATGTTCTTTTTCAGTCTGTAAAATAAAATGCGTTCGTCTTTGTGTTCCTCAGCACGGTCTCTATGAGAAAAAGAAGACCTCCAGGAAACAGCGCAAGGAACGCAAGAACAGAATGAAGAAAGTACGAGGCGTCAAGAAGGCCAGTGTTGGCGCTGCTGGCAAAAAGGTATCGTGAGCACTCATTGACCACCCTCATAGTTTGCCACAGGGAAATAGGCTTGACCATTATTCAAGTGACTGTGAAATCTCTTTATTTCATGATTTTCATTACACACCTGTCCTTTTATTCTACCCTGCTAATCTTTGTTTCTTCACAACTCTTCTGCTATTTGAATTTCCTTTGTCATCTTTCCAATCATGTCTCATTATCTTCGGAAACTGTAGAAGGTAAATGTTTTCCAGAAATAGACTTAAGTGCAGTGTGCAGATAATTCAGGAGTTACATTCAGTAGCTCAGTAACTCCTGCTTTTGCACCCTCCCTGATCCATCTTATCACCAAAGCTGTAGTGCTTTTGTCTTTGGATGTACACAAGTCATCCAATATGAAACGGTGTGACCCCACTGGTTAATACGTAATATACTACCCATCCCTTCTCCTAGTACTAACGAGTCTTCTGTAAACTAAAAGTGTTGTAGTGTTATAATTTTGTTAACGTTGTGAGGAGATCGTCCAAACAGTAAATCAAAGTAGTGCTTAAATGATTATGTAAACTCCTGTAACCCTGCATACCTCCGTACCCTCTTTGGCATCAGTCACATAGAATAGATCTCTGAATGTCACAACCCAGCTGGACGGTGTTTCAGTCCAATTCACTGCATCTGGAATAGCTACAGCACAGCTGGCTAGGAAAATATTGACACTGTCCAGCCATGTTTGTGGTGCTGTTTATTGGCCTTGGTCAAAACTCTCGGGTCCATTTAGAGCTCTTTTCTATTCCACGTTTCAATTTTCAACACGTTAACATTGTTTTTGTTCCATGTTTTGTTCTTGATTTTGCTTCCCATGGATTTCTTTTGCAGAAATGAAGTGTCAGTTTGCAGGTATAGAAGCAGAACAAGCATGGTGTGCTAATGTGTTGCACATCAGACGCTGATAGACCTGAGCTTTGCTGTGCATGTTATTCCTTATTTTCCCTGCAGTTTTCCTTCAGTGTTTTTCACCCCCCACAATGGTGTTTTAAACTCCCGGGTTATGTGTTTTCCCTCTTCTCCAGTCCATTTTACCACTATATCTGCTACAGTGGGCTTTTCCCACTCTGACTTAGATTTGAACAGACTGCTTTGATAGTGCATATCTGTAGTTAATAGAAGCAGAGTGTAGCATGTGGGTTTTAGCTTTGTTTGTGTGTGGGGAAGCTCGACTAAAAGTCTGTCGATGTGTGAATTTTCCTCTGGAAGTTATGTTCTTTAAGTAAAATGTCTTACTCAGACTGCATTCAAGTGTGGATTTAAACTGTCCCAACAAAAAAATACTACTTTTTGTGAACATTTGTCTTTATTTGCACTCTTCTAACTTAAGGAAAGTCACTGTGAGGTTTTCTTTTGCTATAGTTTAAATTAAATTTGCTGTCTTGTTGATTTTTTTTTTCTTTCTTCCCCACAGTGATCCCAGACAGCCAAGGAGGGTCTCTGTGCTCAAGATGTTCTTGTATATTGTCATCAAATAAAGTTTGGAAAAAAATTGGAAAAATGTGTCTTTGGGTTTATTTATTTTTGAGAGAATTAAATTCACCATATGTTTTTAAACTCTAGACTTTAAAAGAAGCCAGCAGGTGTTTGAGTGTTACTGTAAAATTCTCAAGGAGTGAAAAGTCAGATAGCTGGCAGCCAGCCGTCTGATCCAAATGACCTGCTGTGTTTTTGTAGGCTGCCGAGTAGAAGCTGTTGGAAAAGCTGATATTTGTTGCTTTGACATCTGTGAATTTCATTACTAAGGACTCTGGGCCAGTTTTCCAGTGTGTCCAGTAAATATGATGAATACAAATTACATAGTTTAATTGCACACGCAGTGTTAATGGTGACATCCAGTGGCTTTGCTGTAATATTACTTTCAATCAGCCAAAAAGTGATTTTCTTTTCAATAATTCACTTTTACAAGTCATTTTAAGATGCAACGTTTTTATATTGTAATGTAAATAATCGAAATGCAGGGGCAGTAAACCCAACTCAATAGCCATTTAATTAGGTACGTCAAGTTAAGTGGCTTTGTCATTTCAACCATGTGCAGTGGTACAGTACACAGTGAAGCGACACAACGTTCCTCCAAGACCATGGTCCTACATATAACACAGTCAAGACAGGACTACATAAAGTGCAAGTGTGCAAAAATCTATATACATCTTGCTGGTACCAGGTTGAACCTCCTTTTTGCCTTGATATCTGCCCTTATTCTTCATGACGCAGGTTCAACAAGGTGCTGGTAACATTCCTTGGAGATGTTCCACCACATCCTAAAAGTATTTTCCTCCTGGAAGTAGTCATCAGAAGATGGGTACACAGCAGCAATACTCAAATGTGGGGTTTAAATAATTCTCAGTTTATCCTCGGGGACCCAAAATATGCTAAGAAAAGTCTGGTCCTATCATCCAAATGTCACAGCAGAAATAAAGACTCATCTTTTTTGCTAATATTGGCATGACTGCAAACTGTAGCTTCAGTTTCCTCTTAGCTGACAGGAGTAGGACCTGCTGTGGTCTTCTGCTGCTGTAGTCCCATCTGCTTTCAGTTTCCGTTTGTTGTGCGTTCTGGGATGCTCTTCTGCATACCTTGGTTGTAATAAATATTTATTACTATTCTCTGACACTGGTGAGACATTTTCTCCCAGTGAACTGCTGCTTACTGGAAATTTTCTGTTTCAGAAAATACACAGGTTAACAAGTTGAAAGTCACTTAAATCACATTTCTTTCCCCCTCAGATGCTCAGCGGGTCGTCTTGATCATGTGTACGTGTTCCTGTCATGTGATTGCCTGATTAGATATTTGCAGTAACGAGCGGTTGAGCAGATATACCTAAGTGAGAGCAAATGTAGTTTCACACCAGCATTTGTTTGATTAGAAGGCTTTCGCTGTAGTAACACGAGTGGCCACATGGGGTCTCCTTTCATTGAAAATGTGAAACTGCTTTGATGTGCTGAAGCTCCTACCAAAAGGGTGGTCACCTGACAAATTAGGTATTTTAACTCTTTTCGATCTAAACCCTTTTTTATATGAAGGTCAGCGATGACTAAATAATACTAATACACAGGTTAGTCAGTGTTTGGACCAGTTTATAAATAAACACCATTTGGAACAGAATAGATATCCCTCTTTGCAGTGTGACCTTTTCAGATAATTTGCATCAGAATACCCCGAGAGACTGTAAATGAAGTGATTAAAATACCAAGGAATACTCTGTCCTCAGGGTTACCCTCACTCCATGCCTCTGCCCCAGTGTCTCGCTTTCTTGTGTGGTTAGAATTTCTTCTTGTAGGCGAAATGATCGTAAGAAGCTAAAGAGGAGAGGAAAACTCCTCATGGCAGATTGAGTGCACACTTTAAAGTAATGAATAATAGCATACAACAAGGAAAATACAATCTGACAGGCACTAATGCACTGCTAAAAATGACAACCCCTACCCCCAAAATAGCCTTATCCAAAGTGCAGCAACTACTTTGTCCAATCTGATGTAACATGTGCAAGTTAGGGATCATGCTCAAGCTCTGTGTTCCACATAATGTATATAATTCTGTTCAACCTTGCAATATGACATATTTCCATGCCTTTGCACTGTTAAATGTAGGTCAGACACTTCTCTACCGGAGTCCTCAGTGTACACACCACCGGGAAAAAAGAGATGGGAGGGGGGGGGCAGTACCTTGGAGCCACTTCCATTGACACATTTTGTGTCATGGGCTCTTGTTTCCCAGTAGAAACCCCTATATATACCGAGCAGGCCCGGTGGGCTTTTCCTTTAATCTGTGCCAGTCGGCAAAGATTAAACACTGAGAGTTTATCGAGATCATTTGGACAGCGACACAACAGAAAGGAGTTACTGTATGAAGACTCCACTAATTAAGTGCGCAGTGAGCTGGTAAAGTTGAGCATATTTTTCCAGCACAGCATGGTTTTCTTTTTCCTCGCCACGAGCCGGAAAATTGCTTTCAGATTGAGATTATCTCATCTTAAGTGTCTTATCTTGCCCTGTAGAGGAAGATAGAGTGCGCTACATAGGTGTGGAGCACGAAGAGTTACTGGGGACAGACGAGAAAAAGGCTCTGTGGTGTTCTCCTGTTGTGGGAGGTTTGACATAAGTGGAGCTTTCAATCCAGGGACTGGTAACAGATGGTGTTGGGAAATTAAGCTCCACTCGCCGCAGCCCTGTTGGTCCGTCCCAGGAGTCTCTCCCTCGCTTTTGTCTCTCTTTCTTCTCGCGGCTCTTGTTCTCAGTGTCTCTAACTCTTTCTCTTCTTGCCTCTGTTTCATATCTTCTCTGCCCCTCCTTTGTTTTAGCATTAAAGTATTTAAATGAGTTTCGTTCTGCACTAATCCAGCTTCTCTTTTAATAACAAGAAGGCAGGGTGACATCAGCGGGATAGTTAGCAGGTTAATGCAATAAATAGTCATTTACAGAATTAAACTGTGGAAGAATAAGGGTCAGTAATGTGATGCGAAATAATGGAAAAAAGGGTAGACGATGTCGATGAGAGAAAAGTAAGCAGACTGTTAAGAAGGTGGTGGGTGACATTGAGCTGCGGATTGGTGTGTTTGTACAGTACCTGCAGTCTCAGCAGCGAGAGTCTGCCAAGGGCCTCCAGGGACCCTCGAACATGCCACATCAAAGCAGATAAAGGACAACATTCACCCCTGCTTTCCTTCAAGACACGAAGGGGATTTGTAATGAGAGTTTCCCTCTACCTGCATGTAGAAAAAGAGATGGGGATTTTTTTTGTTGTCGTCTTCGGGATGGATATTTATGAGGAACACATGTTTATGCCCTCACCACAGGTGCCGTTTTAATGGCCTGTCTCTCCCCATGCAGTGCAGCGTTATGGTATTATACTAATAAGGAGATGGACAGAATTCCTGATGACTCACTGTGTGGTTTTGCCAGCATGTTCACGCAGCAATCAATAGTAACAATAGCCTACACGTCTCATACAATGAATGGCTTTATTGTTTTCCATGTTATGATACTGTGTCTGTGCCACTGCTTCGGAAACTATACAGTCATTTAATTTGTGCCTTACTTGTATTTGATGCTCTAATAAAATACATTTTGTTACTGCCAAGCTGCTGTGTGTTTGTTTTGCAGCTATTTGCTTCCAAATGGTATGTTTTCAATAGCTCTGTAAATATATTTTGCAAAAGAGCAACTTGCTGCTGTAAAGTGTGGCCGGGCATTCAAGGATGCGCTGCATCTTAATGAGGTATGTCTCCCTTGTTGGCCTCAGCAGGGGAATCATCACAGCTCATTTTGCAGTCCTGCAGTGTCCTATCAGCTTTGGCAGCCTGCACTAAGTTCACTCCATCTGCCAGTTGCTAGGTGCTGATATATAAAATGATCTGTGCCTCGGTAGCCCCTGAGCACCAGGGATGTGATTTGCTTTTGAGGACAAACTGTGTTTCGTGAATCCTAATTATCCTCTTTGCATCACCAGCCTGACATGGTTTTGTCATTTATCCTTCTCTGGAAATGGTGGAAGAGGTAAAAAAAAAAAAACCTGCAGAGACTGCAGCAAACTGCATCTGCCCAAACAGACAGAGCTCCTGATTGTCCTGTATAGTCCCTCAAATGCAACAATGGTATTTTCCATCAATGCTTCCACTGGTTCAGAGGATGGTGTGGGTGTGTGTGTGTGTGTGGGGGGAATCATACCTGCTGTCTAATACTGGTATTCTAACCAGTGTGCACATGTGAAGAAAAAAAACAAACAACACTTTTCGGTTTCAGTCATGCGAGGTGTATTGAAACCACTCTGTTGTCCTTTTTTCCAGGTTGTTAACATGCAATCTGAGGCTCAGAGGACATCGCACCAGAGTAAAAAATGTGCCAGCTGACGTGCGTCCCGGCTACCTTCCAATGTCCTCAGGAATTCTGTTCATTTTGGTTGGCACGGAAGGATAGTCTGCAGAGCACTAAGAAAAGGAAGTCAGGGGCCGGTGCGTGGGGGGGGGATAACGCGGATGGTTGCAGGAGCGGGAGAGAAAAAGGGGTTCGGCAGAAGGGGAGGTAAAGGAGGATGGAGTAATCAGAAAGGGCAGCAGATGTGGGTGAATGTATGATGGAACGCTCTGTGTGATAAGTCATGATTTCCACATCGGGATCTGTTTGTGTTTATGTGAGCACAGTTATTGAGGAAATATATGCGCATACGTGTGCCCTCGGGCTTAAGAGAAGGAGTGATGCAAAAAAATACAAGTGTGTGCCCTGCAAACATTGCATCATGGTGTGCCAGTTTGCTAATGAAACTGAAATATACCAAAATGCAGCCTAATGCTGCCTGTATCAAATATGGCAGTTGTAATATTGCTGGCTTCTCATTCACACTTTGGACAAAAATTAGGCAAGAAGATTGATGAAACTTCTACATCTGTCTGCACTGCGGACAGGTGGGGGGAAAAAAAGCCAAAAACAAACAAAATCAGTGATTTAACACGTGCTCTCTTTGTTCCTGGGACACATTGGGCAGGGAATAACACCACTAAGTGTCACTTTAACCTTTAGGGTTTTCTATGAAGTATTTAAGCACTACCCTGAAGTATGCAATAAATATATCAGTGTTAATTACAACGTTTAGAGCTGATGGAAGTACAATTTTGTTAATGTTTTGAAGGAGCCAGGACAGCTGTTTCCCTTTCTTCCAGTTTTTGTGGTAAGCCAATCTAGCCACAGTTACCTCAGTATATCTCAAATACTGGAGCTTAAAGACGATGAATTTGGGTTTTAAAGGGGCTTGAACGCAGGAAGGGCGTTTTGAGGATCTTTAAAAATGAAATGGAACAAGAATCAGTCGCTGCGACATTCAGGACCACGTAGAAAATCTGGAAATTCTACCCCAAAAAATGTTGGGTTGATTGTGTATATTATAACAGTAATAATAGCTGTCCCTATAACAATATGTTGGTCACATTGAAGCACAGTACCAGTGTCACCCCAGCGCCCAACCGAACCCTTTATCTGCGCCTGGCGTGCAGCACTATTTCTTGGTTTCCAGTATTTATGCCACCCTATCGTAATATGGTGCTTGCTACATATTCGCAGACCTGTATGTCACATGCTCTCTGCACTGTGAAATCATTCCTTTAAATTTCTTGGTCACTAATGTGAGTTACAGTTACTTGTAAAGGCGTGGAAATTACAATTACGTGAATGGAAGATTCAAAATATGAAAAACAAACCCCCAGATGAGTTCTAAAAACTATCCTTAATCTCGGGGCATTAACTGCATGCTGGCAAATTTATAGATTCAATTTATGAGTGCAAAGCTCCCTAGTGCCTGAGTCTGGTCCAGTTTTCTTCAATCAATGAAACAAATTTGTGTTTTAGATGTTGCATCATGCTGTTTCCAAAGTACCAATATGACTGTGGTACACGGTTTTCCAATAGCTGTCAAAAAACAAATTGTCTCAGTCTCAGTGGGTGTGCAGCAGATATAATCCCTATCTGAGAACACGGTCAAATGGTAATAGACTTCATTCCTGGTAAGGATGGGACAAGGTTGTGTTTAGACTGCACACAGCACTTGGCTGTCTGAATGGCTGAGTTATTCTGCCATTTTTCAGCCCGTGCACATTCCTCCACTCATTGGTATTCCTGTTCATATTACCCTCCTCAATCAGCAGCAGAGAAGCTCTGATTAATGGCAACAGTGAGAGCAATCTCCCAGTGATTCATTAAACAGGACTGGCATGAATAAAAAGGAAGATTTGCTCATATTGCCTCTCTGATCCCATAATATGTTCTGTCGCCGGAAAAAATGTATAATTCATGGTGTTGTTAGTGGCTCTCAACATATCCACACATTAAGTTCATGGAGTTATATGAAATTAGGGGAAAAGGGATATTACTCAACATCATTATATCAGGTCATTGTTGGACTAATTAATGTTCCCTGTGTAAGTTTGGGGCTCTAGATTTATTCAGTGATCTTTTAACACTTGCACAAGTAATTAAAATGTAATAAACCTTATTACTGCTGTTTTACTGATCATCTCATTACTGGTACATTTTGGTGTAGTTCATAGCCCTGGTATGTCTGGATCAAGCGGCAACCTCCAGGGCTGACAAATGAAGCTTCAAGTGCTGCCAACAGCCACTTCAGGTGGGCTACGAGCCTGAGTCAGTCTCCATAGGTCGATTCTCATACACTCCCGTGATAAAATACCACAGACAGTAGGTGGATGTAGACACGGTGACATCATCATTATCGTGTTTTGAAACTGTAAGTAACGAGCAAGGAGTGTATCTAACTGAGAAACCCTAAGCTAACTGGCTAATAACAAGAAGTTAGCGAGTAGATCCCAATGATTTAGGATTTTTTAAGACCGATACTGATTTAAAAACCTGATATTCCAATATATTGGCATAAAGTTTTTTGTCTTTCAGAAACACAAAACATAAAGACATTTCCATAACATTATGTGTGATTATTTATTCACACTGTGACTGACTGTGCACAGATCACCGGGTTTTTGTGTGTTTGTGCCATTCCAAACCAACAGGGAATTTACAGAGCGCCCTCTGGTGGGCAAACTATGCAACATTAACACTAATAATATGTTTGAAGGATGTTTCTCTTCTCCTTCTTTTTTAACGTAACGCGAATAGCTAATATCAGCCAATACAATCAGCCAGCCCATACATCTGTTTGCTCTATTAGCCTCTATTTGAATCTCAGAAAGAACAAAATGCATAAAATTGACCCAATGTTTTGTGCAGTGTGACCTTAAACTGGTGAAAAATCTCATAAAGTCATCAAGTGTTGACTGAGGTAACATAGTGAAAGAACTGAAGGCCACTTTCACATAGATTTCTATACAACCAGAAGTCTGTTTTAAACCACTGGAGTTCCCCCCTTGGTCATTAAAAATAAAACTTGCTCAAGGCAAATCTTTGTGCAATTCATATAGCCCTGACATATCTGGATCAGGCCATGCTGGCTTCACTTTTCAGACCTGGAAGCAAAGTCCATGTTTCACACTCTCTATGGGAAATACCCAAACTCAGATGAAATTAACCTGCTGGATACAAGATTGGTTTTGATCTCCACATATAATTACTCCCTTCTTAATAAACTTAACGTGGGTTTGTATTTTTTTTTTTTTTAAATCAGCCATTTGTAATTTGGTCTTAAAGTTAGGGACTTGCTTTGATTGTCTGTCTTCTAGGCTCACCTCGGCTAATTTTGGTAACTGAAGTGAACGGCTTGACCCTGTTTGTGGTGGTTGGTGCTGTCTGGAGAAGTTTTGATGCAATTATATGACAAATAAAGTTTTCTGTGTAATACAGAAACTTTAAAAAATGTGTGCTCCAGGTAAAGTCTCAGAAATTCTATGTCATCTATCTGTGCAGTACAGTTTATTATTAGCTGATAACTAAGGTTGCCAGCCAAACAGATATTTCTGCAGTCTCTGACATTTAAAATAATACACAGTTCTCCAGCCAATGGGTGACATGGCCATGGCCATCTTTGATATACAGTCTGTGGATTGGATAGAATGGATGTCATTCTGTCATGAGGAACACAAAAATCTCTCATCAAACTATACAAGTGCTATATTATTGAATGTAGTTTTCTTTGGCAACATTCCTGTAATGAGTCACAATAATTTGATTTTTGCACTTTGGTTAAGAACTACAACATGTAAATGATTATAGCCATAGTTTTAGTGGCCCAGTTTATTTAACTGAAATTGCAAAGTTAACAATAAGGTTTCCATTCATGAGAAGCATTTTGTGTTGTTAATCAAGAATTATAAATGAATTTGATGTAGAAGTCTTCCAGTCACTACCACGACATGCATTGGTAAACAGCATAAAGGCAAAACTGAAATTGTATTCCTATTGTGCATTTTGCACTCATTGGTTAAGCGTGCTGGAAAACGCTGCGTCCCTTCCAAGATGAAATGAGAACCTGAATGCGACACCCTCACAGCTGAAATATTCACACTAGACAAAACCCATCTGAGCAAAATCACCTCAGTGTTCCCATCCACAATATTATCACAGATTGATTTCTATCAAACATTATCCCTGCAAATGTGCACGAACATGGGCCATCAGGCGAGTGTCATTACTGCTGCTCATTTGCGAGGTAAGAGACAATCGGATGTGACAGGGGCAGAATTAGCTTTGTGTTGGCTCTCTGTCACTCTCATCCTAAACTGCTGCTGGGTGGGGGAGTATGATTAAAAGGATATATAATTCCACCCTGCACATTAAAGACCCCGTGCCCCACTTTCCCTCCCACCTACACTGCAGGGCATACAAAGGCCGTGCTCATGCGGTGCATGAGGTTGCAATGGAAGCGCCACATTTCTGCTGCCTTTCTTCTTCGAGGTGATTGCAGATCTGAGTGATAAAATGGATGAAAGCATCCAAGCGTGAAGCCAATCATATAGAGATTCCTTGCATTGCTTTTTCATAATAGTACACCTACTTGAAATGGATGTAGCAGTTAGTGGAACTGAGCTGCAGACATGTTTCTTTACACAGGCTCTACAGTGGTGTCTTTCACTGAGTAGCCTGCTGTCTTGTTGAGCAGTGTTAAAAATCAATAGGCTCTGACCTTACCTCTGTTGCAGGCTATGTTGAAGGCCCCAACACACTGATCAGGCCACTATATGTCTTCTGCTGTCACAGTACAAGCACTTGACAACTAAAGCTACCAGGTGACGGTTGAGTAGCTGAGTTCTTGTGAAAGATAAAGGTTAAACCATCACAGCAATCTCAGTAAATTATTGATGCATTTATATTTATACATTCAATAATGCTTATTAAAGCTTTGTTGCCGTAATTCCAACAGTTGCATTTTAAAGTTTAAATCTGTTAAATGTACAGAATGTCCATCCCATTATGACCACAGTTTACTCAACTTCTGATTGCTTGAACATGACAAGGAGTTTATTTTACTCAGCGTATCTCAGTGCAATGAAGATCTGGGATCTGGGATGTGGTGGAACGGGAGATTCACATCACTGATGTGCAGCCAACAAATCTGCAGCAGCTTTGAAAGAATCAAGGCAGCTCTGACGGCAAAAAGGAGTTCCAATCTGGTACTAGCATGTTGTCTCTAATAAAGTGTCAAGTGAATGTATCCTGATTATTCGTACTTTTTTTTTAATGCATTCATTATAGTCAGATGGTTTTCTTTAGGGGGGTGGGGGTGGGGCAGTTACAGTGTTGGTTATAGTTCAATACAAGATCAGAGTACTTCTCCCACCTCTTTTGATAATAAGTAAACGCCATAATTTCAATTAAGTTCATGAACACAAAGGTTTTGTGCAGATAAGTGAACGCAGCAAATAAATCTGCAGTCTCTCTTTGATTATTATGCATTGTAGTGAATTTATACTGTGCTACATAATTTACTTGACTAGAATAGAAAGGATGAGCCTGAAGAAAATGCAACCCTGCTCTGAATGTTAACTGTGTTTTATGTTTGAATAGTTTACCAGCCTAACACCATAAATCCAGATGTTCCTGCACTCTCCGTAAAACCTGGTGCAACTGGGTCAACTTCTAATATTATGAGAAAGGTTGCAAGTAAGATTGCAGACTTCTCCCTGTGTCAGTATTTCAAGTTGTGTAGACGGATTAGGCTACGTGTTAAGAAGCACATTAATAATTAAGCAGTACCCAGAATATAAGCTGCCCCCTGTTGTGCAGTCAACTGCACTGGCATGAAAGAGCAGGGTTGGAGGAAAATGGAATGAATAGCAAGAAGTGTTTATAAAAAATGGATAGCAGGAAGCGAGAAGTCCTGTAAAGTTAACAGGAAAGTCACCAGGCTTTTCCTTATAAACAGAATACATTTCTGCATCAGAGATTGTAGCTAATTTAAGTGAATCAACACTAGAGAACATCTCGCAATGGGATCACGTCTGCTGCAGTGCAGTGCAGATCACACGCACCATTGAACACAACCTTTATTTGGTTTTGGACCAAGCATTTTCAGTTTTGGACTCGCAGTCTCTGTTTGATATTCTCTATTTGACTTGGTTTGTTGTAGTTTTGAATGTGTTTTCATTCATATTTGGTATTCGTAGCTATCACTGTTAGTTATTCTCAGGGTTTTCCTGTCCTCCTATGTTCACAGTGTCTAGTCTGTGTTTCCGTTAGGTCTCCTGTGTTCAGTCTTCTCTTTGTGATTACCTTTTGTCTGTGTCAGGTTTACGTTCCTTAGTATCTGTCTCTGTTATGTTTCCTGTCTTATTTTGATAGCCTCTCGTCCTGAGTGTGTGTTAGTTTTGCATCCCTTCTTTCTCGTTAGTTGTTCACCTGTGTTTTGTTTTCCCCAGCTGTGTGCTCTTTCCCTGAATACGTCGTGTATATTTAAGCCCTAGTGTTTTCCCCCTCATGTGTTTCCCGTTTTCATCTGCCACTGGGATTTAGTCATGTAAATAAAGGTTTGTTTTTGTTTATTTAAACCTGCCCTGGAGTCTGCATTTTGGGTCCAAATTCCCCATAACAATGACATCAGTTTGGGTGTCAAGACACTAGCAAGGTGTGACTGAATCTGACAAGGTTGTGAAGGTATCACAGTGGCACATCTGTCCACAGCGAGGTTACGATAGTTATTGACTCTGTCACAATAGAGAAGTTTATGAAAGCAGACAGATTACCAATCAATCTGAGTCAGCATGCACCAATGAATACAAATAAGATAAGATAAGCTCAAATGAGATGAGATAACCTTTATTAGTCCCACACGTGGGAAATTTTTGATCACCCTGTTCAAGTCTCTTTCTGTCCCCCGCAGAGATGCTGCCGCCCAAGCAGACCACACCATAAAAGATGGCTGAGGCCACCACAGAGTCATAGAAGGTCTTCAGGAGTGGGCTCTTCACTCCAAAAGACCTGAGCCTCCACAGCAGGTACAGCCTGCTCTGCCCTTTCTTGTAGAGGGCGTCTGAATTGTGAGTCCAGTCCAGTTTATTGTTCAGATGAACACCAAGGTACCTGTAGCTATCTACGCCCTTAATGTCATACCTTGGATGTTCAATGGTTGCAGTGGAGAATTTTTGTGCCTGCAGAAGTCTACCAGCAGCTCCATGGTTTTTCCAGTGTTGATCTGGAGGTAGTTCTGCTTGCACCAGTCCACAAAGTCATGGGTCAGATCTCGGTACTCCCTGATTGTCCCCATCAGTGATGAGGGCGACTATTGCGGAGTCATCCGAAAACTTCTGCAGGAAGTACTGGGTGGAGTTGTGGGAGAAGTCTGCAGTGTAGATGGTGAAGAGGAATGGAGCCAGACCTGTTCCCTTTTTGGCCCTCGTACTGCAGACAACCTTGTCCGACACACAGCCCTGAGATCTCACATACTGTGGTTGATCGGTGAGGTAGTCCAGTATCCATGTAGTGAGGTGATGGTCCACTCCTGTGTTCTTCAGCTTGTCCTTCAGAACTGTGGGAAGAATGGTGTTAAAGGCACTGGAGAAATCAAAGAACATGATTCTCACAGTGCTCGCAGCGGTCTCCAGGTGAGAGAAGGAACGATGTAGGAGGTGAATGACGGCATCTTCCACTCCAGTGCCAGGTTGGTAGGCAAACTGAAGTGGGTCTAGTGACGAGCTCACCAGAGGCCAGAGCTGTGCCAGGACCAGCCGCTCCAGGGTCTTCATCAGGTGGGATGTCAGAGCCACCGGCCTGTAGCTGTTGAGGTCCTTGGGACGTGGAGTCTTTGGCACTGGTACAACACATGAGGTTTTCCAGATCTGTGGAACTCTCTCCAGCTTCAGGCTCAGGTTAAAGATGTGAATTTGGACCCCTAATGCAGACTCCGGGGCAGGTTTACATAAACAAAAACAAACCTTTGTTTACATGAGGCAGCAAATCCAAGTGGCAGACAAAAACAGGATCGCATGAGGGGGATCATCTACGACCCATGGCCTTGCAATAGGTAACTAAACTGGGTTCAAACTGGTTGTATTCTAATTATATTCCCATATAAGAGTATGGCTAGTGCATAGGCCATTTTGCAGTTACTGCAGCAACTACTTTACTATTTGTGGAGGAAATTCTGAATTTCTGTTTCAAGTCCATGAGTTTCTTGTAAAAACCCTGAAGAGGCTTTGATGTTTACTGAGGTTTGGATGGTTACAAATGTGTAAGTCAAGTGTTTGCATTGTCAGACCTGTTCTTAACTTCTAAAATCTGCCTGCCTCCATATAACAATAATTAAAAAGACTAAAACCAGCACTAAGACTTAAAAAAATATAAACAAACTAACACAGAAAAGTTTCAAACAATACATTGAAATGAACAAAACCACTCTGGAGACTAACTGAAACGAAAATGAAATCAGAACAAACAGTACAAGCAAAGCAGAAAGAAAACGAATTACAAAATACGAAACTATAATAGCTCAGACAGGAAGAGTGTTCAAAACGGACTTTGGGGGGGTTATCTACTACAGTAGGTGTGTCCAGGACCATATTTTCCCATAACTTACATAGCTAGTAATGCTCCATCATTCAGGTAAAAGAAATCCCAGAAACCTGATTCTGTTCCTTTGGACACGTTTTCAGTGGGAGAAACGTTTCATCACTCACATGAGTTACTTCTTCAGTCTCACCGGACCGCAGGTTTCCCCAGCCTTTCAAACAGCACAGCTGCATAATGACTGAAACTACCACCAACAGTGAGCCGCTGTCATGCATTCATCAGTGGCCATGACTACTTTTCACACAGAATCGGGGAATGACTACAATCACAGAATTGTAAGATGGTGAACAATGTACTCTTATGCCTCCTCAGTTCATGGATGTTCAACCAGGACCCAAGCCCTGGCCACCAGACACTCTCTAGTGGTCTATTGAATGTCTCTTTATCTGGCCCCTCACCCAGGACCAATTTGCCTTGGGAGACCCTACCAGGTGGCAACATGGCCCCAACTGGGACACACAAACTCCTCCACCAAGATAAGGTGGCAATTCACTCCTCCACATCGAAAGGAGTCAGTTGAGATAGTTTGAGCATCTGATTATTACATAATAATGACAGTTACTACAATACTGATAACTTCTGCCCAAAGGCATGTGTAAACACTACAAATCGTCAAAACTGCACACAGACTTACTAGATGAAAGCAACATCCAGCTGCTAACACTTTGACCATATCAGTCTGAGTGTCTTGTACAGTTTGTGCGGTCATGTCATATATATATTATGACTACCATATGTTTGCATGCTCCCACTCTGTGACATCGCATGAATATTAGGCAGCAGTAATTGTCTCCATAGACCATAATTTGTCTTACATTTCAATACAAGGCTCATTATCATGCATTACAAGGAGGTGCAGTTAAAGTACTTCCCTCTGTGCGTTTGCTGGAGAAGAGGCATAAAATAGAACACCTTTGTTAATCCCTGATGGCCACTGTAACACATGCATAATTTCATGCCTTCTGGTGCAGCTATTTTAAGAGCAACAGATATCCTTGGCGCCGTAGCAGCGATGTTTATACCCGGGAAAGGCTCAGCCCCCGAATCTCAGACATGATGCAAAGATGTAGCATAAGAAAATCTAATCAAATAAAATGAAACAAAGCTGCACTGCGATCGTCTGCGGTTTATGGTTACTTCCAGGGCAACGTTATTCAGTGAAGAGTTTATTGCTCTGGGCTCCATGGGATATATATCTCCTTAAGTATTTTAGTGCACTGAAGAAAACTAGTGCGAAATGAGCGAGCATGTGGAATATGAACCCGTGCCATCATGAATATTTACTTAGTACTTCAGAAGACTAAAGGCACCGGGATACTCTTTGACTTTGGTTATATTAACTTGGAATGAATGCGTTATGAGCTGCTTGACTTGCTTTATGCCAAATGTTACATGCTCTGTTGAGCAAATGACTGCAAGATTTTTACTGGCCTCTGTTGAAGCCTGGGCTGCAATATTAAGATTTAACATCACTGCTGACAAGGGTTGGAGGAAAAAGCTGTTTTGTATTCCCTCTAGCTGGACTGAAGACCGGCATCATACAAACTAGTGGGGAGAGTAGCACGCTATCAATGGGCTGACTGGCCGACTGGCTTTGGCGTTCAGCTTCAAAGAACCGCCCGCGGGCATCGTTTCTAATATTGTCTCAGAGTCTGTTTTTCACAAAAGTACTGATGCATGAGTGGCCTGAAAAAACAAGGGCGAAACATCAAAAGTGCTTTTGAAGTGTGGGGGTTTTTGTCAGACCACAGCTAAATGTTTCCACCTGAATCCTGATTGGTATACCACCCTCCTCCGAACAGTCTTTTTGGGGGATTATGCCTCTATCCAGATAAGATTCGGATCAACTGAAATGGCAGATGTATGGAGAGACTGCCCAGGTTATTTTAAGGAACAGGGTGATTCAGCAGCTTCTCTACACATCCTGACAAGTATATACAATGTGTAAGAGGAGGCAGGAAGCACAGTTGTATAGGGATCAGTATCAAAGTGGAGGATATATCCAATTGTATCATTACAACTTGTGCTGCCCTAACCCTCCTCCCTTTCTTTCTCACATACTACCCACATGGACTAGCATTATGTAACCTGGTGGCTGGGTGTTGCAGTGAGAGTAGAGGATGTGTAAACAGCTGCATTGTCAGTGCTGGGCACACTTCATCATCACAGCATAACACAGGACCCCAGGCATCACATCACATGCAGCAGAGGCAGTGTGAGTATAAGTGGGGTTTGCACAGAAACTCACAGTGACCCACAGTTACTAAAACCTTTTCTAGTGGATTTGCTGTCTTTGTCTATTTGGTCACATTATCAGAGTTTAGATGGTTTGTCCAAAGATGTATAATCCACGGCTTTGTGATCGAAATAAGTGTAGCAAATCACTGCGTTTATTTTTTTGTTTGTTTGTTTGCTTGTTCGTTTGTTTTAGCCCAAGTCTTTCTGAGAGAGACAGACAGGAGTGTCAGTGGCGTACTCTGGGAAATGACTGGTCTGTCACGCTCCAGTTGACTTCCATCTTTCATCCCCTCAATCCCCATCATGTTGTTTTCTGACTGTCACTTTGGATTGGGCTCACAGTACAGTAAGCCTCTGCTCATGTCTAATTGGAGAGATGAGAGACGCATCTCGAGCCCCGCGGTGTCTCCAAATGCGGCTACTCAAGCACTTAGACACTCATTAAACTCTCCAGCATGGTCCTTAAGCTCCACCTGACATTTCCGTATCAAGCGTTACGGATAAGTGTCATCGGCTGACCTAATGGGAGTCATTTGTGGCTATTCTTTTGAAGATTAGATTAAAATGAAACCATAGGTGTTATAATGAAACATTATCTGCAAACTACAGAATAATGAAATCATGTTGTTTGTAATCAGGCTGAGTCATCATAACGGATCCAATCAAAAGTCATTTGGGCATTTTTTGCTTATGTGGCCAAGCAAACAGCACACACCTGCACACATACCTGTATGTACTTTTGGAACACACCTGTAATTTATGATTTGGCTTCACTGCAATAATCTTTCAGTGTGTATCTACAACTTTGTGGCAGACTTTTCCTTAATATTGTGATGCTTGTAATGGAGACTGTAGCGTACATTTACCCATATTTTATTATAGTATATGAATGACTGGTATTAGACGCTAAAAGAAAAGGCACATGCATTTACTGATTTGAGGGATTTGTTATTGTGGGGTTTTTTTTATATATATTTGGGGGATGTTATAAAGTGACACCTTTATGAAGATGAAGGAAAAGAGGGTCAGTGTCCATCCCACCTGTGTCAAAAATACAAGCGTAATCAGAACTGTTCACTAATAATTATTTGTCTTGTAAACCTAAATTCTGTGTATGTTAATATACATAGATCAGGCATATTACTATGACCACCTGCCTAATATTGGGTTGGTCCCCCTTTTACTGCAAAACAGCCCTGACCCCTCAAGGACTCCACTAGTGCTGTGGTGTCTGCTGCCATGTTTGCAACAAGTCCTGTGAGTTGAGAGGTGGCGTCTCCGTCGATCGGGCTTGTTGGTCCAGTGCATCCCACAGATGCTTGATTGGACTGAGATCTGGGGAATTTGGAGGCCACATCAACACCTCAAACTCATTGTTGTGCTCCTCAAACCATTCCTAAACCACTTTTGCTTTGTGGCAGGGCATGTTATCCTGCTGTTAGAGGCCACAGCCATCAGCCATTACTGTTTCCATAAAATACTGTATGTAGTGTCAAAATAACATCCACATGGATGGAAGTACCCAACGTTTCTAAGCAGAACATTGCCCAAAGTGTCACACTGCCTCTGTGGGCTTAGAACCTCCTCTAACTTCTTTGGGGTGCGCATTTTAGGTTTTGCACAAAAAAATCAGACTTTTTGAAAACTAAAACATCAGATATGTGGGTCATTAAGAAAAGACTGTAATACTCCTTAAATGAATACACACATTTGAGGTTTAATTAGAGACCTGATTTTTGTGTCAGATGCTAGAATACATTTTTAAGAAATGGAAAAATTCCAAAACTGACATATCAATTGAAATCTTTCTGAATATATCATAGAGTTATACTAAATTGACTCTCCAGGAACATAGTTCACAAACTAACATGAAGGCACCATCTGCTCAGCTGTGTACTCTGTTACATGTGACGCACACACAGTGCTGAAAGTAATGTCAACAGTAGAGTCTCAGCTTCACTGCTAGATACAATATGGAACCAAAACCTCAGTAGAAAACACATCTGTTTACACCGGTAAGGCCTTTAATTATGTGTCCCGCTGTCTTCATATCACTGAACAGGTACAATCTCATGTGGCCACAAGTCATCAATTTAGACTTTTGCAGGTGGAATAATAGAGGTAGGCTGGTTTCCTTGGGTCACTGCCATGTTTGAGAAGGTTCAGAGGGATGGGCCTTCCTTATTCACCTGCTGTAATGGTTCACAGCACTTCATGCTTTACCAACCAGCTCACTTGTACTGGCTCTATTTATCTGCCACTCTAGTATGATGAGGTGTAGAGAAGTGAATAACAAGGCTCTATATATGTTGGTCACTGAATTAAGGGGATTTTTAGATATACTCTTCGTTACTCTATTTAGAGCCCCTGAGCACTTTTTAACCTTTATTTGTCATGTCATACAGGGTTGTACTCACACATGTGCAAGTAGATGCGCACAAACACACACACACACACACACACACACACACACACACACGCAGACACCATTCAGACAAGAGGAGGCAGTTAAGAGTAGGCTCTAGACACATTTGTCACTCTGGCAGCCAGGCCTCCCATTCTCCAGGTTGGTGGCCTGGTTTCTGCACGGGGGCTGGGCATCTCTCCGCCTGTACTGCCTAGTAACTGTCAGATATAGACTGTGATTTATGCAAATTGGCAGGCAAGGGCTTGTGGGTCAGCAGTGATATGCGGTAAGATCATCAGAGGGACAGAGTACAAAGGCAAGTCAACAACAGCAGTAATGCGGCATATACAACACTGAGTACCACTATCAACTGAAAGAAATTACATTTAAGGAGCGTAAGGATAATAATTTACAAATTAAGAAATCAATTAAACCTACTAACTTAATCACAGCAGCTTATTGGTATTTGAAGTCACACATTCCCAACGTGATTTGAAAAAAAAGAAAAGAATATGTGTTTGAATTTTAAACATTGTTCAAATTAACAGAACAGAACCTGAATGACTCGTAATTCAGTATTACGATCAAGTCAGACTTGTTGTAACGTCACAAGTGAGCATAAAAATCATAAAAACATAATATTCAAGCACCAATAATTGCAGCATAAATACCAAATTGTACAAGGTAAAACCTCGTAACAGCACACACAGACTCTTCCTCTGCAATTCAAAATGGGAGAAATATCTATCAATCACGCCTGCTGCCAACTTCTGGACTCAAATGTCTCCCAAATGGTTTTCTCACAATCAAACACCTGCTCACTTTGTTCCCCGAACACTTCAGATGATTACTTGTGCGCAATCTGGCACTGTCCACCCCTACACCACTTCTGGAAGGAGATCACTAATAAGCAATCTAACATATTGGACTGCTGCACGAAGCTCTCTACGTCTTTGTGTTTAGCAGGCAGCCGTGCACTCTTCCCACCTCAAACAGAGTCAAGAGAGCACTTAAAAACACACAAAGAAGTGCACGAAATAAGAGATAAACTGGTTTTATGACATAATTTCCCTCAGTGGTTAAACAGAGTAGAACCCTTAACTGTGAAAAATGTCCCTGATCTTCCTCTCATCCTTCCATCTTCCTTCACGTCTTGCCAAAGTAACACATGTTAATTGTTATTATGTCGTCTTTTTGCCCCTCTCTGTTTTCATGTGGAAGCAGGTCGGTGAAGGGAGTGCATAAAGTCTGGACTATATGTTTTATAACAGCTCAACAGAGCGCATGTGTGCTGCACTAAAAGGTGAGGGGCCACCCGTTATCCTGGACAACCCTCAAAGTCCCCCTCCACTCAAAAATGTGTTTCGGGTAAATGTCCCTACTCTTGGATGTTTGAATTTCGGCGTGCGTATTATTACGCTAGAAGGCTGTTTAAAAATTCATCTGCTGAAAGTGGCAAGTTTCAAATCCTCACCAAAAGGGTTTAGGGCACATTCCTGCCAGCAGAATTTCCAGCATCACAGATCACTTAGAAGTCAATCCTGGTCCAAGATTAGCTCGAGGCCTCCATCCATGCACTAATATTGGACGTGAGGTGATTGGTTGTTGAAAACTGCTAGTTCCCAATAAAGATTTATAAGCACATTCACTGAGTTGCAAAGTGTAAAAAGTTAAATTAGCAAAGTACTAAGACAAAGTT
This sequence comes from Benitochromis conjunctus, assembly GCA_015052645.1. NCBI lineage: Eukaryota > Metazoa > Chordata > Actinopteri > Cichliformes > Cichlidae > Benitochromis > Benitochromis conjunctus. The sequence continues at coordinate 38,416 of VOQK01026926.1, forward strand.
CCAATTTTAAGGGTACAAAATAGCAGTGGGAGATGTTCTCGGCTGGCTAAATTTCAGCCAGAGTCGTTTGTTGCATGTTATTTCTCATCTGTCTCACCTCATTTTGTGTCAGCTCCCTGCTGCCTCTAACATCTAATTAAACCAAAATCTCCCAGGGAAATATTTTTAAAAGTAAATGTTTGTGGATATTTAAAAGGAAATCATTAGTCTGTGATCCTCTGGTCCAGGTGATCCAGGTGGTTTTGGAGTGGGTAAGTGTATGACACTGCCCGTCCTCTGATACAAACAGTTGGTCTTTCTATTTTAACGGCTGTAGGCTTGTGGCGCCTGGCACAGTTTAATTAGTGTGAATACATTAGGTCTGTGTGAGAGCTTGCTACCTGGCAGGGGTTAGAGCTGGCCAGGGACTGCAGGAGAGCAGACTGCACCAGCGGTACTCCCAGGCCCTGCTGCAATGACCCTGCCAGGCTGACACAACGCTCCCACCTGGGGGACCACTGCGGTTTTTCCAGTGACAGATGGAGGGCTGCTGAGACAGGGGAGCTGGGCTGGATTACTGCAGGCTAACAGAGTGGCCATTAGACCGGCTAAGCCAACATGTCTTTGTCTTGGCTCCACCTTTGCCTGGTAAGTAGTATAATAGTATGACTGGACACACTGCCAAAAGAAGTAGATTTGACTCCATGAAAATTTTGCATTATGTTTGGAACTGGTTATATTAGGGGTGTCAGTCTCATTTTAGTTATGAGACCACATTTTTATGCTGAAGTATCACACTTTTCCAGGTAGCTGAGTGGACCTGACTGGACCCTTTAGTGGTTTATATGTTTGACTCATTGGATAACATCTTTTAAAACTTGTGCTTAGCTTTATTTATGTGACAACTTTGGTTAATCTCAAATCACCTGATCACTCCTACTCTTCTCCCATTTGCTAAAATTCAGCTGACGGGGCCAGTAAAGTGCTTCACATGAGATCTTTACCCAATTCTTCTAGCCTTCATAAAGGTAGAATAGTTGTTTTAACTCAAATCATTAGCTTTCCCTTTGCCTTACTAAGTTTGTTCAACAGCTTAAAGGGTTAGATTTTTGTTTTTGTGATCATCACATTCTTTTTTTAAGTTTAAACTCTCCTCTGGATGTTATTGGAGGGCAGTGCAGTAGAGACAACCTACATCAGTCAGCCTCAGCATTAAAACCACTTACAGGTGAGCTGAGAAACACTGAGCATGTAGTTATGCTGCAGTGTTCTCCTGGGAAAGCTTAGGTCCTGCCATTTGTTGGGCATGGATGCACCCTGGCACACCAAGAAGAGCCTAGAGCCTTGACCTGGCCTCCAAACTCCCCGCATCCCAATCCAGTCAGGTACCTGCAGGCTGTGCAACAAGGCATAGATCCACTAAGGCTCCATTGTCTCACCTGGAGGACCTGAAGGATCTCCTGCCAACATTCTGGTGCCAGACACCACACTGCACCCTGAGAGGTCACCAAAACACAAATACGGGACTGATGGTTCAGAGCTGTTTTGGCAGTGTAAGGATGATCTGTTGGACAGCTTGTTTAACTCTTGTGAAAGCTTCAATTATGTGAGGTAAAAGTGTTTTCAGATGTACAAGAACCACAAAACAGGAGTAAAATCTAATCGCAGTAAGGCAGCTCCAGCTATGAGGAAGTTCTGTCAGCTGGACTTCACCAAAGCTGCTTTTTCTGCCAGTCTTCTGCAATTAAAAATATAATCATTATGCACCCATAGCTTCATAATTAAGAAAATCATGTTGATCAGCTTATTTTTTTCTTATTCAGACCAGGGTTCTTTGACACCATGTAAATACACTATAAAAAGTGAAGGAAGGGAAATAGGATTTTGAAAATAACACTTCGGCATGGCAGAGCCAGCTGGCTGGAAGGAGTTGTTTAAATGGTTATAAGTGAAAGATAGCAATATTTCCATATCATAACAAGAAAAACAGTGTTTCACTGGGTCTTTAAGATTTAATATCAGACCAAAAAAAATCATTTTGATCACAGCGTGCCACTTAATCAGTGTGTTTTTGTCTGGATGCAAGCCATGTAGACCTGAATATACGACAACTCTTTCTTCTGTTCTGATGTTGCTGATCAGAGAACTGCATCTGAAGCCATCAGATCTCAACCACATGGGATCTTTCACTCTTGCCTCTGATGACCAGTGCTGCTCCAGTGTAGAAAAAAAAAAGAAGGAGCTCTTTGGTCTGGTTTGTGTTAGCGATATAATCGTTAATAAATGAAAGCTCTTTCTGTCATACGCCCGTAGGCAAAAGACTGGCGGCTGGCTGGGACTTCACTTGCAACAGAAGAGCAGGGGAATGAACACAAGTTCTCATAGAGACAGAGAATAATGGAGAGGTTAGAGGGAGAAATTGAAGGTAGAGAGGAGGAGAGGACGGGAATAGATGCCGCCCTTAATGTGCACTGTCCATGCCCTGTCCAGAAATGCTTGAATCTAATGGGGACAAGCATGCGCAGCCTCCTGAAGGTTGTACAAGCAATTACCCCACTTAGGAGGCTTTGACGGGCAAGGTCGTATCGGGAAACAGACACGAGGAGCATTATAAGATAATGTTCTGTATTCAGCGTGACACAGATCTTTTTACCGAAGACAATATCAATCTTCTGAGTGTCACTCAGTGCCCTGTTGTGCTCAGAGACGCTAAAATCCATCATAATCCTATCTGTGCGTAGTATAAGCGTGGAACCAAAAATAACCACAGGTGCTCCAATTATACACATATATGTCACAGGCACCTTTACTCGTCTTTACCATTCTGATTTCCATACGAGCCCCTCCCTCCTCTCAAAATACAGAAAAAGTAAAAAGAACGGGGAAGGACAGATTTCCTTCAAACTCTAACCCAACAGAAGGCAGCTCCTCTGAGCTGATAAC
>VOQK01026927.1:5375-22911 GCA_015052645.1 Benitochromis conjunctus
GGCTGTGTGTTCAGCCCACTGCTGTTCACTCTGCTGACTCACGACTGTGCAGCAATGCACAGTTCGAACCACATCATCAAGTTCACCGATGACACGACTGTGGTGGGTCTCATCAACAAGAACGAGTCCGCAGACAGAGAGGAGGTGCAACAGCTAGGACTGGTGTAGAGTCAACAACCTGTCTGAATGTGGACTTCAGGAGAGCACAGCGAGATCACTGTTCACTTAACATCGATGAATCCTCTGTGGAGATCGTCAAGAGCACCAAATTCCTTGGTGTCCCCCTGGCAGAGAACCTCTCTTGGTCCCTCAACACCAGCTCCATAACTAAGAAGGCCCAACAACGTCTCAACTTCCAGCAGAAGCTGAGAAAAGCCCATCATCTCCCTCCATCCATTCTCACTAGTTCTACAGAGGGACTATCGAGAGCGTCCTGAGCAGCTGCATCACTGTCTGTATGGTAACTGCACTGTATCGGATCACAATACACTACAACGGATAGTGAGAGCAGCTGAGAAGATCATTGGAGCCTCTCTTCCCTCCATCGCGGACACTTGGTCACGGGCACGCATTACGGACACACACCCCTCACACATACTCTTCATTCTGCTGCCTTCTGGAAAGAGGTACCGAAGCATCCGGGCTCTCACTGCCTGACTACGACTCTCTTGTGTCTGTATTGTCCTGTTCTGTCTAGTGTTGCACTGTCTTGTCTTGTTTTGTTGCAATTTTTGCACATTGCACTTTACGCAGTCCTTTGTTGATTGTCTGTTGTATGTCATATGCAGTACCATGGTCTCGGAGGAACGTTGTCTCGTTTCACTCTGCATGGTTGAAATGACAAAAAGCCACTTGACTTGACTTGTCCCTAAAGTTTAAAGTAATGAAAACATCTTTATGAACAAATATCCCACTCACTATTTTAGGTATGATTTGGGTAAATATTCTGTTTTCCATCGGGATCACATTTAAAAATTCCTGCTGGGTTTCAGTCAGTCAGTCAAATATCTAGTAATATCTTTAATATGGCCAACTTCTGGTCCCACCCACTTTCTCTTCAAATCTTCTTGTTGGCAGTGGAAGCCAGTCGGAAGAACCACCAAGAAGCACCGAGTCCCGGTTTAAGATGAGTAACGTTGATTTTTTTGAGCTGTGAATCCTGCAAAGCTTTAAGAATAAGACTGTGGAGCAGAAAACGAGCGGTCCTCTCTGGATTTTCATCTCGGTTACTGTGCCTTTTATGTTGAAATCTTGTACCGGAAGTCTATTTTCCTGGAACTCCCTCTGCTTACTCCCTTTCCCTGTCAGTCAGTACCTGCCGAAGTGCATTCCAGCTTCTTGTAGCGAAAATGAGCGATAAAGGTTTGTCAGACGAGGCTGTGGCAGCAGTGTGTAAAGATGGAGACCCGATCACTAAGGTAAGACCACTGTTGCCCTTTGTGGAGGTGATCTAAATGTACATATTGGCAATAATTCAAACCCAACAGGATAGCAGCTCTCAAACAGGTTAACCCGCTTTTCATTCTACGTCCATTGTCGGACACATTCCTCCACAAAATGCGGATTATTGCTCTTGTTTAGGAACGATTCGCTTCATTTCAACGCGGTTTAAGGCGCTTTAGTTTCTGATGTACCTATAAAAAAAAAACCCATGTGGTTTCATGACAGGCGGATGAGTTAACCTTTCTAGGTAAACTTTCCAGTCGCTGCTGCCGTATGAAGGTATAACTCGTCATCCAAGGCGTGCGTAAAACAAGCCTGTGCGTAATTGAAGAGCCGCTTGTGCTTTTTAGAAAAGCTGCCATTTAGGTGCGGTGAGACCAGAATATACTCCGCATCCTGTTGCGAAAAGTAGGCGGGAATGGGAATAGCTAATGTGGTCAGCGTGTGTCGCAAGCTTTGGAAGCTGTCCAACAAATAGGCTCACCGGGCGTCCCTCTCATGTTTCGTAGTTCCACATTTTGATTTTGGTTGTAAATCATAGAAATGGATTTATTTGAGTCTCACAAGAAACCTTAAAAAGAGCTCCACTGTTGAGCCCGTGGTTCCCAAACGGTGTGCATTTATAAGGAGAAGGTGTGAAGTGGAATTGAGGAGTGGTTTGAGGTGTGGCTTGGGGTTTTATGACAACCACATATTATTACTGTAGCTGCTCAAAATGCAGTGACTGAAGTTTACAATGTAACAGGCTCTAATTTGTACTGAGGGAAACTAAATCTGCTTACTTTCTTGAGGAGAGAAAAACACCCAAAGAAAAACTGTTAGGAGAAACTACTATCTAAATTACCTGTATTAAGGTTTCAGCCAGACTAGGGATTTCAGCTGCCTTCAGCCACAGTGCATGCTTGGTTGGCAAGAGCGAAAAAATGCCAACACAATGCCAGCCAAGTTTAATCAGCACGTGGAAACCAAAGAAAAGTTACGCACTTCAAAAGGCTGTTTGTTGGATAAGACTGACTGATCTTATTGCTCAACTCGATCATCCTCTGGCAGCACAATCCGAAGAACTATTCCAGATCATAACCAGGCTTTGTGTGTGTGTGTGTGTGCCTTGATGTTTTGTCCTGCCGTTCGGTGTGTTTTAGACACAAAAAATGTGAAAACACTCCTGTTGATCTGATTCCTCCTTAGAGAAGCCCAAAGATGATTACCAGACAGGAGAGCAGAGGAAATAATATATAAATAGTTAATAATAAGACCTTAATAGATAAGAATAGTTATATATACTTCTTAGAATATATTTTAATTTTGTGCACCATGTGAGTATGACTACATAATTTTGTATCATTTTGATGTGCTTGCACAATGACTGTAGTCTTCACTGAGTCCTGAGGCTGTAAATCTTCCATTTCTGGATGAAGACTGCTTATTTGTCCTTCACAGGTTTCGTTGCCAGACCTGTGTAAGCTTCATCATTTGTATGTTTGTTCTTTATGCTTTAAGATTTATTCAAATGTGCCTTTCAGCAGTAGTAATGCATCCCACATTGCTCTGCATTTCATTTATTGAGATCTTAGTAATAAAAAAAAAATGTCTGAACATGCTTCAAATTATATTTTACTGTTCATGTTGTTCACTGGAGAGATGCTATTTCCTCCTCTCAGTCTACTTTTGAAGTCACTACATTATGTGCAACACTTCTCTTACCTTCCTGTCTGTATCGCTTCAAGTGACAGTAAATACACGTGTGAACAGAAACCAACCGAATCGTCTAGCAGATCCAAGCGGTTCCCTCCTTTTTTCTTTACCTGTTTCTGACATTTTGCTCTGGCTGTCACTCACATGCTTTGAAATTGAACTTTAGGGTTTGTGCCCACGTGTAAAATGTGAGGTTTGACCTGAAAGTTAAAAGGCACTTTCATTTTTCAGGGGCTTTCCACTTTTGCTTTGTTACTTTAATGTGTGCTACATGAGTGATGAACTACAAGTACTGAATGTAGCTGGAAATATGAATGCAGCTGGGGTGTTTGTATAGTTTCTATAGATATGAAACAGTAACACTGCAGGAGGAAGGACACAGGAAGGAGCACACACAGAGATAGCACTTAACTGTGAAATGAAGTCATAGAGCAGAAGTTTGGTTTTCATACACTTTAAACACAGAAATATTCAGAGTAAAAACCAGGCGCCCGCTTTATCACGTTTCCAGCATTTTCTTTTCTTATATTAACTCTGATCATTTCACTAATCAGCTGACACACGATTGTTTGAACCAGTGCATAGCTGTATGTTAAACACCTGCAGTCTGATGTCCCATTTGAAACTGAAAATGTGTAACACAAAGTAGTTTGTGAAATGGGATTTTTCCACCAGTAAGGCTTGTATGACTTAAACAAATGTAAATAACACTGCAAGAAATTATAACAAAAATAATTCAGTTAATCAAAGAGATAATGATCAGATTGAGCCCAAGCACTGGGTAAAGATTCAGCTTATTTCATGCTGTGACTGAATGCTGTCATAAAAAAAAAATAATAATCCAACAATCTCTCTTACCTAGAACAACAAAAACACAGCAATCTAACACAGTGTGACACAATTTCACTGTGTGGAAAAGAGAAGTTTGTTTTTGAACAGACAGACGTGTCACTCCTGTTTCTGTACGACTTTAAAATCTCATTTGAACTGAAATTGAAAAGCAGTACAACAAAATAAATATAAACAAACAAACAAACAAATATCTGTTAGCAATCAAATTGTTACTTCAGGCATCGCATTGGGCCAGACGTTCACAGTCTGTGTTTTCCAGCTTCTTATTGTTTGCGTTTCAGGCAGTCTCTTGTAATGACTGCAGTGTTTACATAGTGATGGCGTGCAGTTTAGCAATGCGTCATAAATAACTTTTGGGAAGTGGTCCACATTATAGTAAAAGCTCAGGGGCATTGTCAGACCTCAGCGCTCGTATTTAAGCTGTACACGCGTTTGGAATTGAAAATAAGGAAGTCAATCTAACTGAACGCAGGCAAATCTGACACGTTCACCCCTATAATGCCGACCGTGTGTGTTTGTGCGCTCGGTAACACTGAGGTACAGTTCGACTGACTACAGTTCGTTTTTTCCCCGCTGAGTGCCAGGATACACATTTTTCTCAGTCAGGTTGCTAAACGGAGCCGGAGAGGAGGCTGGCTGTCTCACACAAGCATGAAATGTACAAAGCTTAACGTTTCAAAGACGCATCATCTTAAATTAACCTGTTTTTCAAATATTCTGTTTCACATTAATTTACACAAAAAACTATGCTGCTGGATTTTTTTTATGCTCACTTAAACTGCATCGATAAGAGATGAATTTAATTAAAAGAAATATAAAATGATTGTCTTGTACTCTGCCCGCAGTTTGGTCTCACTCGTGCAGACCTCCTGCCACTCTTGAGCGACCAAATGTGGCAATTTGCGTTTGTTTATTGTTGAATGAATCTGCAGTTTAAGGAAACAGTCATTTTCAGTCCTGTCATATTTGTGATTCATTTATACTGTTGGGAGAATATTTGAGTTGCTTACCTTGAAGGCTTGTCCTCAATCTATTATTGTGTTTGTGTGTTAGGATTTCATGATGCAGCAGACGATGCTGAGGGTTAAAGATCCGAATAAATCCTTAGATTTCTACACCAGAATCCTTGGAATGACGTGAGTATCTGCGTGGGCTTTAGTTTACTCAGCTCTTGAACTGAGTTGAGTTTGTATACGTGTTTTTTTGTTTTTTTTTTTATTCCAAAGAGAGACATAAAACTGTTAAATGTATTTTCAAAGTTTGTGTAAACCTGACGTTGTAAACTGTTTTCTCTCTGATGTCTTGCAGGCTCCTGCAAAAGTTTGACTTTCCCTCGATGCGTTTCTCTCTCTTCTTCTTGGGCTATGAGGACAAGAAGGAGATCCCTGCAGATGTGAAGGAAAAGACGGCGTGGACCTTCTCAAGAAGAGCCACCCTCGAGCTGACGCAGTAAGAGTGGATGTTAGATAATACCAAGAAAAAAAATTACCTTATCGCATTGTGTGCACCTTCAACTGTTATCTCCCTCACCTGGTGAAAATGATCCTCGGTGGTAAAACGTAGTGTTGTAAGCTCAGGTTGAAATATTTATTTGAATCTGGTCTTCCAGTAACTGGGGCTCTGAGTCCGATGACAGTGGGCCTTATCACAATGGAAACTCGGATCCACGTGGCTTCGGTAAGACCGCTTTCTTCTTGTGTTGTGTTGATAATGTACGTTCGTGTTGTGTCTGCTGCTTTTTGCGGATACTTGTGTGTCTGTCTGAGCACCGTCTCCCTCACACTTGACAGGACACATCGGAATTGCAGTTCCTGATGTCTATGCAGCCTGCAAATTGTTTGAGGAGCAAGGAGTCACGTTTGTTAAAAAGCCTGATGATGGTAAGATGCGACATATTTGTTCAGGGTTATGATTATTTAATCATAGATAATTATGTAGTAAATCAATATTTTTTTCCACATAATAATTCCTAAAGTAGCTGCGTGTTCATAATGGCTTAAGCAAATCTCACACGTTTTCTGTTATGTTTTTTCCCCTGCAGGTAAAATGAAAGGCTTGGCCTTCATTCAGGACCCTGATGGTTATTGGATTGAGATCCTGAGTCCCAACAATATGGTGTCCATCACCTCCTAGACCTTGTGGGGTGCGTAAGCTCAGGCCTGCTGTGGCTTCAGTGAGAGAACATAAGATGGGTGGGGGTGGGGGTGGTGGGGGTTAACGAAGAATTTGTCAGCATCTACTGGAGAGCTGAGAGCATACGGAGTGGGACTACTTGCACGATGGCAATCAGTGTGTCCAAACACAAGATGGACTGTTATCACACAGTTGATCAGCATTTTGGTTACCTTAATAAATGATACCCTTTGTTACCCCAGCAACTATTTTCCTGGGTTTGTCAGTCATCATCATGTTCTATATTTTTAAAAAGTGATGTGTAAGCAAAACGGTTTTACTCTGCAATAAACATGAAAGTCATCGTTGTTTCTGATTTCTGATTATTTTTCCTTCTAAAAGTGAAGCAACAGGTCATTTTTCATAACCAACTTACATTTAGGTCACAATCTCGATTTCACCAAGGAGCAATAAGATAATCTGAGTATTTGTTTCCATACTTATCAAAGTTGAAAATGAATGGTTTTTTTTAATGTAGGAATTAATTTTTCTTGACAAAATTAAATTGAAGTGTTAAGGGGACTAAAGCTGCTGTTTTACTAAATAATGATTGGTGGAAACATGGTTTGAGAGATTTTCTGCAATATCCAGTAGATTACGTTCAGTTCAAAATTAGGCAGTAATGACTTCACTGAGGCTGTTATGTGTGAGGTCACATTTTGTCACATCACAATTTCAAAACTAAGAATTGCAATACAAATTCTGTACTACTGCATCTACAGTCATTACTGCATCAGAATGGTGTGACATATAAAGGGACTCCTGCATATTGGGCCAGTGGGGCTTCATCTTTATTGCCTAGCTGTGACAGAAAAATCTGTTTGGCACATTAGCTGGTCATAAGTTTGCGGTTCAGACCTACACAGGATCAGTTTGAGGGTATTTTATAACGCTCACAGGTTGTGTGTGTTTTCCATGCAATCAATCAGCGTCATGCCCAGATATATTGTTATCTCTGCTTTCCAGCAGTGTGAATTCATTTAGCCTACAGGGTCTGCAGCCTGACATTACAGGCAAAACATTAAAACAAGATAAGTTTACAGCTACACAAATGGCTCTGTGATACGCTGGTACAACTTGGCCTGTTTGAACTGTGAGAATACCCAGGGACAGGTCCAGAAGAGTGGCAATACGATTGGCCCCTTTGCCCCCCTAACACCATAGTTAGTCAGTCTGACAGGGATCGGAGTACAGACAGACCCTTCCCAGCAGCCTGACAATACCAATCACTGGATCTGAGCTCTAGTGCTGTCTGCACACAGCAATCTCAGTTATAAAGTTTTAAATATGTGAATAGGAATTTTGTCCCTTTTCTATGTTACAAAATTATATGTGTAAAGACACTTCTAAAGCTGAGCTGCCTTCGCGATGTTGGGAATGATCTGATGGATTCGGTGTATGGTGTGATCTGTTGGACATCCATCTACTGAATATTTGCTTTAATAGACGGTGAGATGGAAGCTGATGATTTGTTATGACATAAAGCGACCAACAAGAAGATGAAGAGTAAAAAAAAGGTTTTGTTGCAAACGATAGAAGAAAATGTTTACATTTATGTAAATTGCTTTTACCAACAAAGGGGGGAAAAAGCAATTGGATGAAGAAAATTTAATCTCGCAACTGAATCTCTCATATAATAATCCATAATCGTAATCCAGTAGTGTTTATGGAAAATTTCTTCTTTTCTAAAATCTTTGTTTTCCTCATCGACTTTCATACTGTGGGATTTGGAATCCATCAGTAGGGGGAGTCGAGACTATCCATTTACTTGTATACTGTAGATGTGCTTTGGGTTAAAGGAAGGCCCTGTTTGAGCTTGTGGGCCACTAGAGGGCGTTCTAGTAACAAATTAATTGGACATTCAACCTCCTACTGTGCCTTAGAGACATCTAATACTCTTGAATATATCCTAAATTTTACATATAATTCCAAGATCTTCATTTACATGAATGTGCCTCCCTGGCTTGCTTAAATATGCAAAACTAGACTTTAATTTCAGTCACATTACAGTGAATAGCTATTCTTCAAGAATCAGAGCCTCGGAGCTTCCTCTGCACATCTCCTTTTTTTAAACTAAGGGATTGGCTGGATGCCACAAAAGGTCCGTATTATTGCATTTATATAAATCTACTCTCTGCTGAAGTTGTATAATTTAAGAACTTCCACAATGTTAAACTAATTCAAATCAGTTTCACAGTAGAGATTAATACATTTTTTCTCATTCTGAAATTAATATTGCATTGTAGGAACCATCTTAACCAGAGGCTGACTCACGTTAGGATGCAGATGAAAAGGTGCCACAATTTCCTGATTGCGTGTCAGGATAAAATCCAAGCCGTGAAATCAAAGATCTCGAAAGAGCCAGCATCATGCAGTTTGGTTTCCTCACTTTTCCAGTACCCACCTGTTTGTGCATTTGTTCAGGGATATGGGTGGGGTCTCTGTTATTCTGGCTCTCAGATCCACTCATCTTACACAGTTGCTTGCAGTTAGCTCATTATCTCCTCATCCTGCTCACCTGCCTCTCAGCTCATTGTTATGCAGTGCATGTACTCCTGCTCCTCAACTGTTCTCTGGTAGATTGTTGTTTGCTAGACTAACTAAAACCTTCTTTTTCCTAGTAATTTAGCTTTTATTGTTTTCTATTGCTTATCTACCTTTAATTTCATCATCTATTTGCTTTCTCTCTGCTCAGCTTCATGGCTGTTTGCTACCTCACTGTTCTATGCCGAGCCCTCACTCCACACACAGTCCATCCTCCAGTGTCAAGTCCAAATCTGGGGCGTAGGAATCCAGTCGAAGCAAAGATTTGAAACCATTTGTTTCCTTCTGAGAGCTGGCTGTCTCTCTAAACTGAGCAGTCACACAGAAATAACCTTGGTTGAGGAGGCTGGGCAGAGCAAAAATCCAGTGACTCAGTTCTACAGTTGTTTGGAAGTCCCTTACAAAGATTAGAGAACCTGCTAGATGGATTAGCATAAAGCATTTTTAGGATTTTTTTTAAGCGTGTGGCAAAAGGTAGAATAAGCAAAGTTGATTGAACAGTCTTCACAGAGTTTGACTGAAGAATGAAATTCTTAGCTAAAAGCAATTTTAAAAAGATCAAGATTTTCTGATAAGAGAAGCTAGCATTTTATTTACTTATTTCTGTCCTTGCTATGGGATAGTTTTATGATTTAAAAATATAAATGAAAACAATTCTAGCCTAACTTAACTGACAACAACAAACATTACATGCTGCTCCACAATTTTTCACTGTCCCCTGCCATCTTTACTGAACATTCATGTGTCATATCAAAGTTGACTTAAACTTCTTGTGCGTTTTATGACCAAACAACTCAATGACGAAGTGAGTCAATGCTCCAAACCCTGTGACTCAGCTCAACACGTGAAACATCCAGCTCAGCTATTTCTGTGTTGTCCCTCTGAACCTGAGATGACCCGCTCAGTTTGAGTTATCGCTTCATGAGTCCATGGAGGAAGGACGGCAGCAAACAAGCTTTGGCTCTCTGGTGAAAGTGAGATGAGACTAAAAATATTTTTAAAAGGGCCTTTTTAAATTCATAAACCGTAACCACTCACTACCTATTCCATCAGATCAGAACTGGAACTTTTAAGTGCATTTTCTGACATGTTTTGCCATTTAATAAAAAAAAATATATATATAAATCCTTGTGAAAACATCCACAATTTAAGTTATACTCAGTGTTTCTGTTGTAGTTTTACTCTGTTATTTTAACATGGCCTTTGAATTTGTACATGCATGACCCAATAAGATAAACAAAATCCCACTGTCATACATTCTCAGATTTACATGGTATAAGGAAAGTCGGTTAAACTGAAACATGGGTAGATTCTGATGCCATTTAGGCCGGCACTGGGTGAATATCGATGAGGATCACTTTTGACAGTTCAGCCTCTTCAAGAGTGAAAAAAATGTCAAGTATATGAGTAAAGAGCAGAGCATGAGAGAGCAAAGAGAGAGCCTTGTTCCTCAGTCAACTGGGCAGTTAGCAGCAGAGCAATAACAAAATACTATAGCCTATCTAAGTGGTTTCACCTGAGTAAAAACTAACAGACACCATCTTTGCATTGCATCTCTTTTCTTATTCACTTATCCAAATTATAAAATAAACTGTAGGTAATGATTTTGCTGTTTAGTGACGGTGGGATGTTGTTTGTAGTAGGATGTTTCAATTTTTTCACCCATTTAATGTAATATGAGGTAACTTGACTAATGCATATAAAAACGATGGGACTGCAGTTGCTGAAAGAAATTTGATTTTCTTTTTTATTGCTGAAAATTTTCTGTTCAGATTTAATATAATTTTATAATTAAATTTTAGAACTTTGCACCTACAAGAATAGAGACAGACTAAGTGGCGAGGCAGGTAGTTAATGGTATTGAAGGTGCCTGGGGAAATGGAAATGTTTTGAAAGGTCAAAATATGCCTTTAGTAACCTTTGTGCACATTGTTTCACCACCTGTTTGTTGCTTAAACTCAAAGAGACAACAGATTTCAAACCTTAGTGGGATGTGGCATTATACTGTACTAGTGCAGTCCCTACTGTCACAACCATGTTAGCATCAGGTAGACGTCGCAGCCAGCTGAAGTTTATTTATAAGCCTCCTCGGTGGTATGACATGAGGTCACTGAAGAGCATACACCATCTAGGCCATATATCAAACATGAGAGCTTACATTATAGAGCAATTAGGTCCCATGCACAGAGGAGGGGAAAGAGCCATGGTTTGTCATTGACTTTGTATTCATATTCATATCACTGACCTGTAGCAAAAATATATGACCATCTGAAGTGCAAAATATGGCTGCCCTCCACCAGAATGTTTAAGGTTTAATGTGCATGAATTTAAAGCAAATTCATTTCATTTACAACTGCAAGCTTAAGATTATTAACATGGTAAAGAGCCTAGCAGATCGTTTTTATATGCTCCTTAACCAAAACAGCTAATCTTACATCACAATATCTAGGCTGAAAAATTAAGGCATCCTACACGTGGCAAAAACTGTAGCTCTGCTGGCCACTTGGGGCGGGCTCCAAAGCAAGTAAGTCCCCATGGGCTCACATGATAACATGCCTACATTTACAGCATTCTAAAGCAGGTTTACAGTCTTGTTTAAAAAGCCATTTTGGCCTTGATTGATAGTTTACTCCTTCATAATAATGCACCACTCAGCTAGATATTTTACTATTCCAGGAATGACGCATTGTGCTCTGTCTCTAAAAAGTGTCCCTAAACCTAGAAGGTACTCCTTCATTATTAATTCAGTAAAAAAAAATTAATGGGTTTTTGTTTAGATACATTTTCACATTTTGGTTTGCAAAATTAAATATGCTGCACTCTTCTGTTGCACGGTCTTGGGTCTGTATCGTTCTGTTCTGTCTGCTGTTTCTTGCAATTTTTGCACACTTGCACTTTATGTCATCCTGTGTTGATTTACTGTTATATGTAGGACGATTGGTCTTGGAGGAATGCTGTCTATTTTCATTGTGTGCTGTACCACTGTATATAATTGAAATGGCAATCAAGCCATTTAACTTGACTTCACTTGACTTGAAATAATACCTACAGAAATACCACAGGGGTCTGATGTGTTAGCGATGGGTAGGAGGAAAGTACAGAGTGCGAGTGGGTGAATTTGTGATATAGTGGTCTGGCAGAAATCATGTGAACAGAGAAATGGTGATCAACTTCAGAAGGAAGAGGACGGCTACACAGCCTGTATCTATCATGGGATATTAATGTGGCGGGGGGGTAGAAGTACCCAGGCGTTCACATTGACAGGCTGAACCGGAAGACTCAGTCTTCCAGAAGCTGTACACATAAATGGGATGAGGAACCAGTAAGCTGAGATACTTTAACGTGTGCGGCAAAATAATGGGAGATTTTCATTCACTCGGCTGTAGCAAGCTCAGTTTACTTTAGTGGTAATACAGTCACTTCAAAGATCAGTAACCTACTGATTCCACTCTACTGCTCTCTCTTTCATACTACATATAGAAACTCTTTATATTACCACTTAAACTGCTGTAACAAAAGAATTTCCCTTATATGGGATAAAATATCTCTTATTATTAAATAGCCTACGCCTGAATGCTAAAGCTTTTAAGTGAACCAGAGATGATATTGTTTTAGTAACAAGTAGTTTAATGAGATATTAAGCATCATTACTCCTCACAAAGGAGCTTAACAAACTCCAACTACTGTGGTATAGTTTGTTTATAGCCTGAAGTTAACCTTTAGGAGCAATATCTTGCTGAACTAAACACGCAAGTAACATAAATGTTTAAGTTTATTTTAAGCATTTAGAGCTTATTTTCTACAACAATCCAAAAAAAACTTTGGCAAGATAGAGGGAACCAGGGTAATGCTAACTTAACAAATAAAACCAGGGCTGTGACAGCACCACATGACATCATACATTTGACTGGCCACAGATTGCCTAGCAACAGGGAGGAGAAAATGGAACCACTCCTCATTCACTGCTCTCAATCAGGTCGCATCAATACACCTGCCAGGTTTAAAAGACGATCACATGAATGATTGTTCAGACGAGATGAACCGGCAGACATATTTATATGTTTTGCCTCTTTTAGGTGCTTTGGGTGTTACAAATGTCCAGATTGCAAACACTGTGATCTTCACATTCATTTGTCCTCATTCTACCCACCTTCAAATGTGGCAGCAGAGAGCACTTGTTGCCTTCATCTTCACAGATTAACTTTGACTTTGCCAACCTCGCATGATTCTTGCTCAGCTTGATTGATACACAACTTTGTGGACCTGCTGTTGCCTGCAGAAAAAAGCCACACTACAGAAAATATTCCATATGCCTGTGGACTTTCTGTGGTCTGTAGACCACAGCTTATGTTGCAAAGGACATGTTAATTATTTTTCTGTCATTGTGCATCTGAGTGGTAATTGGAATGGATGGCAAAAAGCTTTCTCCCTGGCTTGGAGATAATATGATATGGACAGGATATGTGAGCTATGAAGGCGGGCTAGTTGAAGCATGTCATTTAAATGAGGTTAAATAGGACAGCTTAAACTGCAGTTTGTTTAATAATCAGAAACACGGCTGAAATAAAATAATTGAATAAAGATAAGGGAGGATATTTAAATAGGGTCACAGAGTGAGGAAGCATAAAATAGATGCAAATTTACATTGCATCTGTGTTTTGTTGTAATGCAGGAGAATCGCTCTGAAAGCCACTCACATTATTATTCTGTTCTGCTTAAGGCTTCTTACTGAAACATACATATCCTGCAGGGGTTGTCCTGGGGTTTGGTTTACTAATATTTAAGAGGGCAAAAATAGACAACCGTACAAAGTGTTATGCATTTTTTTTATGTGGAATATTTATTTCTGTTGGTAAATTTTTAATTCATGAGTGATTAATTAGCATGACAGCTTCTTAAAGCAATATTACCAAAGCCTTAACATAAAATTTATAATAAAAATAAAGACCAGGATTATAAACGTAGAGTTTACACAGTGTGCAGTGACAGACCAAGACAATTTTATAGCTCTGGCCAGGCTGAGAGCAATAAGTACACTGCAGGACAAAGGATAGGCTGCACCTGTGCTTCTAACTTGGTTAAGTGGTTAAAGAAATGTATCGGTGCAACGCCAGTTCAATGCGAATATTCTTAGCTCTGTACTGGACTTTACCAATGGTTGTGTTGGGTGAACAAAAGGATAGTCAATCTATAGTTTGTAGTCAAGTCAAGTCAACTTTATTGTCAAATATGCTATACATGCATGACATACAGCACAGATGAAATATCGGTCCTCACTGACCCACGGTGTTCAGCCCTTGGCTCCTCTTCTGCTGCTATACCCACCATCCTTTACATTTAGCTAACATATGAAATCAAATATTTGTTTGGTGATTGTTTTGTTTAGTCCACTTCAAAGAAGCCATTCTGTAAATACTATATTTTGTTCATTTATTTGTTAAATGTTTACTGGTTAGTACAGTCACTTCAAAGATCAAAGATCCTGCATCACAAACAACAAAGCCACATTTTTGGGTTGATGTTCTTTTAGCCCATTGGTTGTTCGGTTCCACCACAGTTTACAGACCTTCATGGTAAACACCTCTTGCACTGATTAAGCCTTTTCATGCTTCCACTTGTCTTGAGAGACCATTAACTTGAATGTTACTCCCCTAGACCCTTCCAGACCCTGGTCTCTGGGGCTCAAGCACAGCTTTCTTTTATACCTTTGTTGGAGAAATGGAAATTACACATTATTCTCTCGAGGACCGTAAAGAAAGGGACCTTACATCTGAGGAACACAAGAGAGTCATCCTATTGGCATGCAGTATAATACTGCATACATGTACTAGTATCATACTTTCAGGTGAACATAAAAATTGAAAACTAATAACAATTTTCATGTCTATTTCTTTCATTCATCTGAGTCTGATTGCTGCTCTTCAACTAATACCACCTTAAACACAATCAGATTATGTTCTTGTTATTTTGGTATAGTTTATATCTGATTATTGCACTGGCATGGTTAGAACATCACTCTACTATTTCCTGCTATTTGTTAGATAATTTGATTATCCATTTTGTTTTATGGATAATCTGGATTATCTTGAAGGTTTAGCGGTAACACTGCAAAACTTTTTTCCACATTACATTATGAATGTAAGAATAGTCTACAGCTACTGTAAATCACTGGCATTGTAGCACATAGCAGTAAAATGTTAGTTGAGCAATGAACTAAAGACTGTCTCTAATCAGTGTATGTTACCATGGGCTGTGAAGCTGCAGTTTCACTCTTGTTAGTTGGCTGTCTTCTCCTGGCAAGCTTTATCTTCAATGTGATTGCACTGCAGTCTGAAGAAAATCTTTTTACATGGTGTGTGCTGCCAACTCAGCGTTTAATCAAGGCTCATGCCTATTCTTCAAGTTAACTACATCACTGAAACAGTTTGATTTAGGTGACCTTCAGGTAAAGAAAATGATGGTAATGAAGGAAAGATGCTCATATGATGTGTTTATTTTTTGGATCGTTTGTCTTATATTTTATAGTAGCAGTAGATTACTAGAAAAAATCCTGTGTGGCAATTTAGTAGATAGAAAAATAATTAAATTGCTGATGAGAGAGGTCAAAAGACTACAGCTGGCCTTGTTTGCACTGACAGAGAAGCTGTGATAAGTCAGGTAACTGGTCTTCACAGCTGTGATAAGAAGGAAAAACCAGTCCCAGTGTTTCAGAAAGCACAACACGTCTGACCTTGAGGGGGGATGGGCAACAAGAGCAGAAAATGATGTCGCATTGCACTCGTGTCAGCTCGGAACAGAAATCTGAGGCTGCACATGCTTTGCTTTGTATTTGGTGTGAATCTCTGGTGTGAACACCTTTAATGCATGAAGTCAGCCTGTCTTATGTCCAGGTTGCCGACTGTGATGTAATTCTGTGGGGAATGTTTTCTTTTCACTTTGGGTGCCTAAATGCCAATTAATAATGATTTCAACGACAAATCCTCCTTGAGAATTGTTCTCGCATGTGCATCCCCTTATGGCCACAGGTTTCAGCATCCTCTAGTTGCTACTTACCATGAAAATGAACCACATCGCAAAGAAAAATCTTCTCAAGCTGGTTTCATAAACATGAAAATGAGTTCAGGGGATTTCAGTGACCTTTCCAGTTGAGATATCGGTATCCAATAAAATAGCTTTGGGATGTGGGATAACTGGAGATTGACAGCATAAATGTCCAGATGATGAATCTGCAGAAACTGTGTGATGCAGTCCTGTCCAACCTAGAGCAGAATTTAAAAGGACTGTTTCAAATATGAAGTCAGTATTCCAACAAATTGCAAATTGGGCATACTTCAGCTTTCCTAGATACACTCTATTTTAAAAAAATACTTGGTATAGACAGTGGTGCTTGAAAGTTTATTTAACAGAGAGTTCGATTTTTCAACTACTGAACTTTTTGAGCATGCACACCTGTTTAAGGAGAGTTGTCTCAGGGTTGTGAAAGCAGCAGGTGCAATTACATATTGCAGATTGCTGAGGTTGAAGGATTCATAATGAAGCAATGAATGATCTCTTTTAAAAAATGCCCTGTCATCCATTTCTCCCATTCATTATATTCTGGCTGAATCAGACTCTTCCATTGACCAACTTTAATTCTGAGCACGATTATGAAGCTTATCAGTGTAAGACCTCAGATGTTATCACCAGAAATATATAGAGAAAACTATCTGTCACAGTAGACATAGTAATGGAGATACAGTAAAGCCAAGATTTCAATGACCTCTTTCAAGAAAGGACTTAATCTAACTTGTGATAATACTCGAGTTCAGTACAAGCACAAAAGTTATCGTGGATTAAAGTAAAAATGAGTTTAATGTCTGTGGAGCTGCAAATGAGCCAGAGTTCATGTCTTTATATATAAATTAGCATCTGCTTCTACAGGTCTATGCAACCGAAGTGCATCTTATTATAGCTCACAGTTTCTGCTCAGGTGTAACTTCTAGTGGTCATAAGGGGATAAATAGATGCTTTTCTCTCCTCTGTTAAAACCAGATGCCTTATCGTATTGTTAAAACAACTGTCATGAAGTGGAAAAGAGGAAAGTGAGCTTAACAGCATGTTCTAGCTTACTGGTTTTAAATTGAGGCCACAAACCTTTCCCACAATTTCAGTCTGTCTCATCATCATTTCCATCACTTTTTGCTCAATGCAAACGAGTCAAATATTTTAAAATGCACCGCTTTTGGTTAACTTGCAGATTTTCAATTTTCCAAAGCCATTCTGCTGCTAAATCTTCAAGCAGTATCAAAAAGAAGGCACTTCCCCCTCAGGGTTTTTCACTGTATGCATTCATAAGTGCTTTTACTACTTCATAAAAAGAGCACAAATTAAGACCTTTTTCATAGTAGCTATACTTAAAAAAAGAAAAAACATATATATCTTGCGAGCCTGTGGGATGTGTTTGTTCTCACATTAATGTGCTGAGAAACTGTCGTGCGAGGAAGAAGCCAGCTATGTGTGAGGTAAAAAGACTTATAGCTAGAGGGTGTAAGGTAGTAAATAAATGTATAGTATATAGTATTTGTGTCAGTGTTACAGGTAGTTTGATTTCAAGATCATGAAAATTGTGCTCAGGTTGAAGACATCATAGTCAATGTGTGCAAAACCTTCTTAGCATTGACAGATTTCTTTACTCCGTTATCTCTCTGCAGTGGAAACACCACACTGACAGACTGACATTTCTATTAAAGAAATGGATTGGCGTTTTGGGAAATATGTCTATTGACGTTTTTGCTCATACTGAGGAGAACTTTATTCAACTTTTTCGTAAAAGTGAAGGGGCTAAAGGCAG
>VOQK01026929.1:0-10528 GCA_015052645.1 Benitochromis conjunctus
GGGTCATTTGATGCAGGACAGCTTCTATTAACAGTCTATCACACAATCCTTGCTATAAAAAAAACTATTCCTGCTGCTGGAAATGGATAAAAATGAAAAAAATAAATAAAAAACGCAAAATAAACTAAAGCAAAATAAACTAAAGCAAAAAAATAACTCAATTTGAGGTCAGCTACAGAGACAAGGTGCAATTAGAGTGCTTAACAATTTTTGGACCACCACTCGATGTAAATTAACATTACTATCAATTACAAACATTATTTTTTTCTGTAACGGTTAATCCAACAGTATGCACAACCGCTTTAATCAAAATTATATTTTTATTGCTAAAATATAATTATTGATATTATCCATGAATTTTCATATTTCATTTTGGCCCAAAAAAGCCCATTACTTTTTCTAATTGTAATTTTGCCGAAAATTAGCATTTTTTATTTTCATTCTTCCATCCATCCATTCGCTTCCACTTATCCTTTTCAGGGTAGCAGGGGGCGCTGGAGCCTATCTCAGCTGTCTTGGGGCGAGAGGCAGGGTACACCCTGGACAGGGCGCCAGTCTGTCACAGGGCATTTTCATTTTTCACTCTTGAACAGAAAAATAATTAAAACAACAAACACTGAATTCAGTTTGACATTTGCTCAATAAAATCTTTTTTTTTTTAAAATAAGCAATACGATTTTAATAGATTTCTAAAATATTTGTGTCTTCTTGTTTTTATTGACAGGTGATGTAATAAATTTGTTAACACTGTACCATTATGTTAACAAATCTAAATAAACAAATATTATCTGTACAGCTTTGAAAAAAACAGCATCTCTCTGAAATTTGCAATTACACATATTAAAAGACAAATAACCAACATAACCAACTGCATCAGAATGAAATGGCTCAGTAGACAATAAAATAGCCTTTGGATCCACTACTATTAAATCACCCAATCATACTGCACAATAGTTACCAGCAGTCCCATTCATCATCCAATTATGGCCACTACAGTGACTCATACTCTTTAGTCATGTCACCTGGAAACAGCCACATATACAGATGTGCATGCCTATAAATCTGCTTTCAAATATAATATATAAAATAATAAATAAAGTTACATTCATGTAACCACAATTCCAAAAAGTTGGAAAACAGTATACAATGTAAATAAAGAGAATTATTTTACTTGAAAATCTAATATATTCATTTTATTAGTGATAGAAGATAAAAAATAAAACATTTAAACTAAGAAAAATGCAGCATTTTATAAAAAAAACAACTGTCATTTTTCAATTTGATTGCAGCAACTGGACTGCAGGCAGGTCAGTTCATCAACTGGACTCATTTGTTACAAAATCATACTGTTAATAACTGAAGTACGTGGTTCTTGGTGACTCATGCAATGTCTTCTCTGAACAAGATGTTGCCTTGATGGAAAAATCTGTTGCTCTAAAACCTGTACCTGCATATATCTTTTAACACTGACTGTGCCTTTCCCGATGTGCAAGCTGCCAATTCCGTAGTCACTAATGTACCCCCATACAGTCAGAGACACAGGCTTTTGAACTGAGCACAGATAACAAGCTGGATGGTCCCCCTCCTCTTTAGTCTGGAGGAGATGGTGTCCACAATTCAACTTGTCTGACCACAGAACAATTTTTCACTTTGTCTGATTTCATTTTAAAAAGCCCAGAAGAGAGGGTGGCCAAATTTCTGGATCGTTTTCATGTATGGCTTCTTATTTGCATCACAGAGCTCTAACCTGCACGGCCAACTGTTCTCACAGACTGTGATTTCTGGAAGTGCTTCAGTGCCACCCGAGGGCCTGAAGATTATCGGCATCCAATATTGATATACAACCTGGTCCTTTGCACACAGAAATTTAAACATAATATATGATTAATAAAAAATAATTATCCATTTTTTCAATTAAAGAAAACAAAAGTTGTTTAACCACCCTGCATCATATATAAACACACAAAGCACTAAATTATGATACATGCATGTTATATTATACTATACTGTTTTGGTATGCTGCATTTCCTTCTCTCGTTTACCTCACATGTCAGCATATTCTACATTATTACTCAGCACTATACACCCACAAGCAAACCTGCACATTAAAATACACACACACAGAGTTGCAGCTTTAGTCTCCTCTCTCACTTTGCGGCACACAGTAGATCAACTACCTCTAAGTAGCCTCGTGTACACATTAAATGTTCTTCTCAGAAATGCAGGGCATGCACGCATAGTTATACTCCTTCTTGTTGCTCTAGTAGGTACAGGAGAAGCAAACCAGAGCTCCTTGTTCTCTAGCCGCAGCACCGGGTCACAGAGTTACATCAGTCACAGACGCAGTGTGAAGCGAGGCAACATGAAAGATGAGACAAAACATAAGGAGAGACTAAAGGAGAGGGAGGCCATACTCTGAAAACAAAAGTGAAGCAAGTGAGAGACAGGACTGATGAGGGGACATTTGAGGGACAAAAAAACAGTGTGATAGATGGGAAGAAAGAGATGGAGTTTGTTGGGAGGCATGTGATGAAGAGATGAAACATTTCACCCATCATTAGTGAAGTTGTGCCAGTCTGAGAAACTCCCCTGAGGCCTTGATACAGAGGCTCGAGCAGGGGCCATGTCTTTCAACTCCACCTGGCTGCTGTTTCAATCAGTTAGCAGCACAAGAGTTTCACATTCTCTGGCACTGCTGCTGCTAACTCAAAATCCACTAAGCCATTTACTGTGTAACCTTCAATCCACGTTGCCTAGTAACATTGCTTTAACACTCTCATTCCAAAACAGCGTATTCATTTTTGAAAACAATCGCTGTATGAGATGTACCCAGCAAATATTTGAAAACCAGAAGTGCATACACAACACAAGGCCAGTGATGGTTCAAACAATCAGCTTCTGCTCTGGTTTCTCTAACACACACTTTACAGCACTCTCCTAACTTCTCTAACACCCTGCTGCAGTGATACGGTAGCACGATTAACATGTTAGCACAGCCGTAACAGCTCAGGCGCTCATGTCCGTTCATATACAGGACATATTCAGTGTTGAACTTTGGGTCATGCATATTTTGGAGTGACTCAGAACTCCAAGTACCAGGCTACCTCCATTTTTTATTATATATGTGTAAAACATGGACTTAAAAAATACCTGCATTGCCAGGAAGAAGGAATATGCTCCAAAGGACACATACGAGAAAAACATATGCAGACACAGAACAAATCCTTCTTAATTCTTGTGAATTAAAGGTTGTGGCATGCTCCCAGTAGGACAGGCGGGATAAATTCAGGTGGGAGAAGTGAAAATACGGCAAGCAAGGCATTTAACAGCTGTACTAGAGGAGCTGCCAGGTGTGAATATATAACTGTGCAAGTGTAAACCAGGGAACATTTGTAAAAGACACAAAAGGAGGGGGGGGGTTGGGGCATTCATACTTGAAAAACCATTAGAAAAACAAGGAAAAAATGCTCAAACATGATTGCCCCTGCCAACAAAAGTTTATAATTACATTTTTAGCTCACCTTTATTTTTATTTAAACAGAGAGCAGGCGTAGTTTTTAATTACCTTTCAAAGACACTGCTGGCAATAAACATGCAGCGCCTTTCCAAATGAATACAGTGGCATATTTATGCAAGTATTTAGACAAAACAGTGGTTCCACCTGTACTCTGGTATAATTTCATACAATTTTGTATGTGATGACTGAGTCATTACACTAATTAACACGTTACCATACAAGTTGCATAATCTTTTACAACCTTCAGAATTTTTCTATGCTCAAAAGGTCATGTGAGTGAATGCAACTTCTAGTTTTCTTGAAGTTGTATATTTACCAAAGGTGTTTGACTAAGTGATGGGATTTTTTTTCTTAGGTGCACCAGCACAAAAGTTAGGTGCACCCACATTTTTCACCCGCATCACTTAACACCGCAGTTTTACATGTTCACTTTTTTTTTTTTTGAAAATTGCTGTCCATACAGACAATATTGATTTGTAAATGATTAAATAGCAATCTTGTCAACACAAAGGTCTTTATTTGGAGCACAGTTCTACAAAAAAGATAAGTTACTGAAAAAGTGCTTGTGCTTAAAGTGCTTCACTGAGCTGAAATTTAAACTATGAACTGGCAATGTTAAACTGAATCATCATCTCGTCCTCCTCTGATGACCTGTTTGCTGCTGCCTGCCGCTGAAAGGCAGTGAGGAGAGGGTAGGGCTGTGCAATATGACCATTTGTTAGCTATAATGTATCTTAGGGAAACTGGTCAAGCCACTTTCTTCGAAATGTGTACACTTTCCCCCTTTTACTTTCAGTGGGCTCTGGCTCGGAGTCGATCTTATCTGATGCCGTCTCCGGACCAGTGTTAGACATAACCTGAGAGGTTGATGGCTCCATGTCACAGCACTGGCTATGAATTTCGGATCAGCCCTTAGCTTAATGAAAAAGTTATCAATCAATTTCATCTTTTCTCATTACCCACAGCTACATCCACTTCTATCAGGTTTAGGCTACTCACCTCTCTCTATCTGCCTGCACTTTCAAACATACACACACGTAGGCCTACAGGAATATCTGGACCACTGCCAATCAGAGAGGTCCCACCCCTGACTATCTCTGATTGGTTTAGACCACGATATGGGCATAATGTGTGTCTGTTGTTGACCACACAGAGACTTTCAGAGTTGCAGAGACTTTTTTCTTTACTCGAACAGCTGTTCGCACCAGTGCGGCCTAAGATTTTTTTTAGTCACACCATTGCGAATTTAAGTCACATGTGCAACCAAATTGGTCGCACTCTAGAACCCTGGTTGCCGACCCACCTGGAGGAGTTTAAATATCTCAGGATCTTGTTGATGAGTGAGGGGAGATTGGAGTGGGAGATTGACAGGTGGATTGATCCAGTGTTAACAGTGGTGTGGATGCTGTACCAGTCTGTTGAGGTAAAGAATGAGCTAGTACCAAAAGAATGTGATTTCACATACAAAAAGCTGAAATTAGCTTTCCCAGAAGGGTGTCTGGGCTCTTCCTTCAAGATAGGGTGAGACACAACTGCCGCTACTCCACAATGAAATGAGCCAGTGGATGAGTTTGGCCATTTTACTAGGATGCCTCCTAGATGGTGAAGTGTTCTGGGCATCTCCTACTAGGAGAGGGCCTCTGGGTAGACCCAGGAGAGGCTGGAGAGTTTCCATCTCTCTGTTGCCTGATGAGCTGGACAAAGGAAGAAAAGGAAGGTCTGGGCAAAATGGATTGATGGTTTGTTTTTGTTAATAATCCATCTGATGTTACAACGATGAATCTGACTGACCAGTTTGTTTCTAGTTATTCAGTATGTCCCAGTCTTTTAGGCACCAAATACTAAATAACTGCAGGATTTTTCTATGTCGTTGCTATGCTGTATGCATTCTGTTGCTGTAGTTGCAAATGAGGTACTTTTCTAAGCTCTACCTTATATAACAATCAATGTGTATGAAGCATACACACGTTCTCAAATGAGCATGCTCACATGAAAACACAATGCATCTTCTAATAACACATGTTCATATGCATACTGCCTACACACACACTCACACAACATAAGAAAAAAGGAAATCATGACGAGAGTGTAATTGCAACCTAAATCCAGTGATTAGAGGGTGTGAAGCGAAGAGAAGCTGATCAGCTGATTTGGTTGATTAGCCTGATGCTGACAACTTTAATTCACTGCACAGAGTCAAATAGAGGACATGGCGGCATAAAAAAGTGTGCCACGGTCTTAGTTGCAGAATAAACTCGCCTTCTTTAAGTGAGTAGCACCTTGGGAGCGCTTGAAAGAGTGAATTATAACTTTGCATTTTTAGTGTTCAGTATATATATTTTTGTAATAGCTCAAAACTCAAAGTTTAAAAAAAAATATATGTTTAAACATTCAAACCATTCATTTTCAAGTACCTTCAGTCCATTTGTCTATGTCTTTTCTAGATGGCTTAGTTGAGAGCTATACGGCCTACAGTCCTGGTTGCTGTCTGTATTTATTTATTTATTTTAAATGAAATTTCATCATCCCCAACCGCAAAATCCACCAGAAGTTTGACAAAAGGTCAAACTACAGAGCGCAGTTCTCAGAGGGGTGGTAAACTCTCTTCCTGTTTTTGATGAGTCTCTTGGCACCGAGTGCTGAAGAGCTGATATTGCCGACAATTTGATGGAGAGTTGCCAGAAGTGAGGATACCCTACATGTGGCGAGGAGGATGTAGTTATGAATACGAGAGCTCTGCCTCGCCCCGCTGTGCTGAGGCTGAAGGGCAGTCTCGTTCATGTAAAGGATCTTAATTTAAGAGCAGTACAGATCAAGGAGAGTGACTGTTAGTGGGCAAAATGGCAGTTTCACTGGACACTACAGTAAAGAGGGAAAAATCAGTGGGGAAAAAGTCACTAGAGAAGGATGACTACAAGTTCTGTAGGATTTCTTTTACACAAATCTATACCTTGTCCCGATGTCAGCTGCACCAGAATACAGGCATAGGTGTCTACTAGCGGGGAGATGTAACATGAGATGTAATACCAAAAGGCTGGTATTACATTTAAAGTGAAAACTTATTTTATGTTCAAGTTGAAAAAAATGTACCGGCTGCCAGCTTGTTCCTCGGAGTGGATAATTATCTGATGTTTGGAAGTACGTCAGGGCATGTGGTGTAAATGTAAATGTATGAACAGATCGTATGCAAAGAATGCTGTAGAGTCATGTCTGCATCACAAAGCAACAACTAACTTATTCAATCGCCTGAAAACATGTCAAAAACTGCAGGATAATTAATGCATGAAGGCCGGGAAAAACAGTGCAATGGTTGTGAAGGAAATCGCCTTTCATCAATTCAGACGTCCATAAATGCAAGCCAGCTAACAAAGCTGTGTTGAAATCATCAGTGCAATCGCATTTCATTTGTCCGAAGATGTGTGTAATAAACACAGAGTAATGAAGGCTTCAGGAAAATGGTCAATGTATTTTTCTAAAGTGGCATATACCTGCGCCATAAGCAAGACATCGCAGGGGAAATGTAGAGTGAAGTCACAGCTGTCAAGTAGCTTGTTAGGAGCTTTATTCATACCCATCATGCATGAACAATGAATGGATTGAAATAGTTTATAATATTCGTCTGCAAAAGATAATTTACAAAGATTAATTGACAGCTTTTTAATACAATTGCATTTTTTCTTGTAAGAGATGCTTGGGTGAACAAAAAGGACCGATTTTATTTTGAGGCAGTGGTGCTTTTATGTGACAATGTAATGAAACCTTTGTCACCACAAACAACAAATAACCATGACAAATAATCGTGATATCAATATTGTTTAAAATAAATGTGATTTTGGATATAATTGCGCAGCTCTAACCAGAACTGCTGAAACAGGATAGAGCCGGGGATCATCTGCAGGCTACTAAATGGTGGATTCTTTAATTGTACAATTTGTGCTTATTTTTGTTGGTGTATTTCACTGGATGTTGAGAGCCA
Source organism: Benitochromis conjunctus (assembly GCA_015052645.1). Classification (NCBI taxonomy): domain Eukaryota; kingdom Metazoa; phylum Chordata; class Actinopteri; order Cichliformes; family Cichlidae; genus Benitochromis; species Benitochromis conjunctus. Next base: position 7,494 of record VOQK01026929.1, read on the forward strand.
GCTAGAATTTGAAGGCCAATGCGAGTTGGCTGTTAAAGAGGATTATTGACAATGGAATGAGTAATAGTAGCTCTATTATGTGATCTACAAAAACCAAATTATAGAAATGGCATTGCAATGGTGTGCTATATCGAGCTTGAAGTAGAATTTGAGGGGGAAAAACATAGTACCCAAGGCACCTGTTACTTTGATTTCTTTGGTATTTGCTTATTTTTATCCAGAAGATAGTGAGGCGGTACCCCTGAGAGTGGAATAAACCAAAAAGCACAGAAATATATGGACATTCCCGCTATTCTGACATCACCTATGTGATCGGGACAGTAATAAGAACATTTGGAAAAGAAAAAAAAGAAAGGAATTGTACCCCTGGAAAAGTAAAAGCAAACAGAGGGGGATACTGGGAAGGCAGAGGCATGACAGATTAATTTACAGTTTATCTAACCAAATCAACACACCACGAATAAGACTAGAACTGCACTGAAAAAAAAAATGCATTAAAACACAAACAAATCACAAATATTGCTTTATTATAGTGTGTTTTTTTAATGATTTACTGTCACAAAACTAATTAAATTAGATTAAAACAGGAAGCCAACCGAACTAATATATTAACAGAACCACTTGGGACCTCTTGGGGAGGCAATCTTCTTTTTAAAGTGCCAAGGGTGCAACCAACTACTCACCAAATGCAATTGTCACATCACATCTCACTGCAAACCAAACTTGTGTCCTTCATGCTATACTAACAAGACTGACCTCTGCACCACTAAGAGGAAAAGCTAAAACAAAAACACCAACTTTCAAGAGCCCAAATAAAACAAAAGGACAACTCAGTAAAAATGCATGCCTAATAAGTTAAAACCCAAGAGTCTCAAACTAAACAAAAATAAAACAGCCTAAACAAGACAGCAGCAAAGGAATCCTATAAAAAGAAGAAGAACAATTGTAATCCAGGGTTCATACAGGCCAAACTACAGACTTAATGTGCAATCCACCAGTCACCAAGAGATACAACAGAGCTGGGCCACTAACACCAGGATCAGACAATGACAAAAACGGAGTTGCTAAACATGCTCTGGTAATTAGGCTAAACACATTAAATCCTTTTCCCATTTTACCTGTAACCACCACTGTCATCTGCAACCGGAGTGAGACAGAAGGCCAAGCGACACAGAGCACTGGGATGCAATTGTCTTTTATAATCAAGCTGTGATTTGGAGAGCTGGAGGAGGAGTCGGGGTTAATACAGTGTTCAATAGCACTACTTGGCGAGGAGCGCTTTGCACTGGGAGAGATCAGCACCACAGCGTCAATGCTTAACACATTTATTAGATTACCTGTCATTAAGACAGGAAAAGACAAATATTTTAGAAATTTGCCAGAAACTTTTTCAATAGTAACATTTGTAGTCATTTATTAGGCAAATTCACATTTTTATACCCACACTGCACTTTTAAGAGAAGTCAGAAGATGGACTTACCATTACAGAAACACAAAAACATGAATTTGGGTCGGGACATATGTCACATTCAAATCAAGTTCAAAGTCACTGGCAAGCTCAGATTTTAGGATTATTTCAGTTCACTATTTGATCATCTGCTGGTTATCAGCTTTACAGCGAACATGGATTTTAAAAATCAGTTCAAACATCTTTATAGTTCATATATGACACCAAACATAAATATTTCTATCTTGTAATAAATGAATGATATAGCTATTATAGTTACTACACACACACACACACACACACACACAAAGCACCTGAAGAACATTAACAGCCTTCCGGTAGCTTTTCTGGAATTAGAGTAATAGATCATTATCTTTGATGTCTTTTATCAAATTAAGTCCTGAGAAACTCTTGTGTTGCCTTTTAAAAACTTCTTACTCATGAAGTACAGAGTCATGAATAAGTAACTAATACTCAAAGGCATCTTTTTAGTCACGCAAGCCCTAACACGTTCTGATCACCAGATTAGATCACAAACACACTAGATACAGTTAGTTTCAATCATTCATTCCCTATTTGGTGGCAAAATAAACAGTACAGTCTGACATTAGTGGGCAAACACACAGATTTGCAATCTACAGGTCTATGATTTTTTTTTAGTAGCCTACACTGTCCTCCAGCCCCCAGAGCGAAATTAGATTTCTAGGTTTAGTAAAAACAAAAGCACTAAAACACAATAGAACAATGGCTCTTTTGTATGGAGCTGAAACAAATGCTTCTGCCAATGTAATGGTCTCATTGCTGCCCAGACCACACAGTGCTGCGCCTGACTGATTGATTTTTTAGCACCAACATTTGTACAGTAGTTGTTATATGTTATGTTATGCTAATGCTCCCACCTCACAGATAATTCTTATTTGGCATTCAGCTGACTCTTAAACAGAGGAGAATTTTCATTCAAGGGCAAACAGACATTTAATCTTCAGTGCATTCAAGAAAGGCTTCTTAGCAGACACTGAGCCGTACAGACACTTTAACAATTACATTTAATTAACTCCGAGAGACTTTATCTGAGGTATGTTTCCACAAATATTGCAACAGTGCTTTAAGCAGTCATCGCACCACCATAGGTAAACAGCAGTCCTATTTGTGGTGATCTTAATGCGACTATTTGTTGTCTCAAGTGAATATAACAGATGGTTTACTCAGCGGGAGGTCAATGGGCCTTTAATTTGTTGTGTCAACATTTTATTTCAAATATATAACAAGAGCGTTTCAGTTATTGCAGTGCGATCTTATTTTCTTCCAGTGCGGTGCTTCGGGATGAACACTGTGCACTGGACTCTGACAATCCAGGGCCATAGATTACTGGGACCCTGTTTTAATGAAGTAGCTGGCTGTCGAGGAGATTTGCAGCGGATAGTAAATAAGGATAAAAACTCTGCTGAAGTGCAGCCTTATCCTTTTCTGCATGTAAGCAAACTGTCTGTCTAAAGTCAGCGCTGGTAGTGTAGCGACAACGTGACGTTCGTGTTACAGCAGGTTACATTAGGTCCCATTTTCACTGTGGTGCTAAGAGGAAATTTTA